>JAIUCT010000015.1:5069349-5103804 GCA_021307375.1 Tetraneura akinire
TTATTATTATTATTATTATTATTATTATTATTATTATTATTATTATTATTATTATTATTATTATTATTATAATATGAAATTTGATTTCCGTCTGTAAAAAAAAAAAAGAGGGTTGAAATGTATAAATAATATATTATAAACTCCAAATGAAAATTAATTTTTGAAAACAATTAAATAAGACATTAAACATTTGAATCACACGCAGACGGTGGAACGATATCGTTTATTATTTTATATTTCGGTATACGCGTGCGTTGAAAAGAAATAATAATAATAAAAAGCTCGTTTGTTACATTTATTCATTTATTGACCCCTCGCGCCAAAGATACGTTGTAAAATGATAGAAATAAAACTATTCTAATAATAATATTTTGGACAATAAAATATTGTTTTTTGTTACGTCCATACGTTCTCTATAGGTATAGTGTCCGATCGTTCGTTCTTTTGTTTTGCACACGTCTGAAATATATACGTTAGGTATACCATGAAAACAAAACAGATACATCGACCTCAGTTGCTGACAATCGAGTAAATGTTTTTATGCTAAGTACTAAATAAAGGTATACCGTATAATGTTATAATAATACGGACAAACTCCAAAGACGCAAATAAAACAATATACCGTATACCGTATTTCATATTTTTATATTTTTATGCTCGACGAACACCACGGGGCAAAAAAAAAAAAAAAAAAAAAAAAAAATGTTAGTTTTAAACGTAAAACAAATCAATGTAATCGTGACGACGTGTTTGTTTATGAAAATTAAACTTAATATGGGTTATACGTGTGCGGTTACCTATACCGAGGTTATAATATTTTATAATACGCTCCGTTGCACCTAAGGTCATAAATTACATTTCTTCTAAGTAAATATCACGTCCATCTTGGTTTCGTCTGGATAAAATCGGATGATGATAATACGGCGTTTATTTATTATTATTTTTTTTTTTTTTTTTTTTTTGTATTATTATTATTCATCAGAGCTGAACACGCTGCGAGTTATACGATTATAAAAATACGATAATAATAATAATATGCGTGTACACTAAAATATAACCGCGGACATCATCCAGACGAGCGAAAACTGCCTCCTCGCATCCAGCTTCGTTTTTTTTTTCGAGGTTATCCACGATGTTATTATTACACAGATCGTAGATGACTAACGATGTTATACTATACATATTATAATATAACACTACGCCAGCGTTACATACCAACCTATATATCGCCGACAACGGATATTTGTCATAATCTCGCGCATATGTACACGTATAATTTATATACATATATAGTCCTTGCCGTGTTGATGTGATTTCTTTCGGATTCGGGGAAAAAAAAAAAAAAATATCGCACCTCTGGGAAATACAACATACAACGAAATCGAGTGAATAATATAATATAATATAACGTGCGAAGATAATAACACCGCCCCACCGAATACGGTAAAACGCAAAAATAATGTATTATTATCATTTATTACCTATATATAATATTATTATTATTTTAATCTCGACGACGACGACGAAAAAAATGTGTGGTTCGAAATTGATCATATTAAATTTCGCTCCGCGCACCGGTTAGGTTTATTTTGGCAATTAATTAAAAAAAAAAATTAATATTTTTTTCTTATAAAATTATGCGTACAACAATAAAAAAAAAACATAGTGGTATTGATTTGGAAACTGAAGATGCTATAATCGATAGTAATCATCGCATAACCGTTAGAAGTATAATAATGCTTAGCTTTAGATAATACGTTTTCAAAAACAACAATATACTGTAGTAATTATTTCCAATGAAATCTATGGCGAAGAGATAAATAAATAAATATCAATTTCACAAATTCCAACAAACGTATATTATTATTATTTTATGTAACGATTGAAATATAATACGACTCGATTCGTGGTGCTCACAATTCTTATCACATCGTTCATTATTCAGTTTATAATAATATGCTAGAAGAGTATATAATTTGTTTGTTTTTTTTTTTTTAATTTACAATATCTATTAAGTACTGTAAATGACTACCCATTATTTTTTTTTTTTTTTTTTTTTTAATTACCGTAATTTACTATTTACTTTTTAATCGTTTTAATGAATGAAACGTTAAAATAAAAATCATCCGACGATCAAAAAATGTTTACTTATTAGTATCTATACGTATATATTATAGAAAATACTAAATGAATAATATTACTACATTAACTATTTTCCGTGTACGATTATACATAATATATTATAATAATATAGATGAAACTTGAAATTTTTTAGTACAAGTAAAATTTTTAAATATTTCTTGTGAGTATATAAATTTTGTTTTTTGTTTTTTTTTTTTTTTTATTATTGAAACTTAAAATTACAATATTACACGTGAGATATTATGTACGAGTACATTTCTCTTTTTCATCATTCGTACGCGTATATGATTCTGTAAGTCAATATTAATTAGCCAATTACTAGAAATTTCAGAGAGTTCGTCTTTATCGTTTTTGACCTTTTTTCTTTTTTACGGATTTTAAATTAACAACATTACTGTGTTCTGTATAATATATGAACTAAATTTCATATATACCTACGTGAATAATTAAAAAAAAATAATTGCTTTATGATAGGTAAGGTTAGTTTCGTATTTTTTACCAGACACGACGACGGGTTTTCTATATAATACATCCATTGTATACCCGGTAGGTATTGTGGTGTAACGTAATAATTTATTATTCAAATATAAAATATGCTCGGAGAGTTATACTCGAATATTATCGTTGGATTTAAAGACTAAAAGTATTTCTAAAATTAATATTTACATTCGGCAATTTGTATACCTGTATGCGAGTGCACAGTATTATTTCAATTTTCATTACCTAAAGCTTATTTGTTTTTAATTAGGTATGTACTCTTATTTGTCGTTATCAATCCCGTGATATTTTGCATTTTACTATATTATAATAAATGGCGTGTTTAGTCCAAAATAAAGTGTTTTCTAGTTTCGCTATATGCCATATATTTATTGCATCGTAACAAATAACAATTATACATTGAGACAAACACTCGGAACGATCTTGGTGACCGTAATTCCCCTTAAAGCCGAATAAATTATTTAAATTATATTTAACGGTAATGATACAGAATATAGTATATACTATATAGTTGCATTTTATAAAACCACCGAAAGATTTTTTTCCTTTTTTTTTTCAAATAAATTATATATATATAGTTAATATTTTTTTTCTCTTACCAACTAATATTAAAATATTTTATCCGAATTTAGTCGAATTAAATATTAAAACTATAATGAAAGACCGGCAAATTAACATAAAACGTTAAAAAATATGACTGTTGCGTTAAAAAAAAAAAATGAAAGAAGATGTCTATATTATTTTATTTTTGGGGGTTACATATTATGTATATATAGTTAATTATAATATACGATCTTATCAAATTTTCGAGTTATTCAAATTTTGATAGCGAAACTAATTACTTTATATAGTCACACTAGTTAAGAAAAAATAATAATATTATACGTATAAAAACGTTATGAAAAAGTAAAAGAGAAATTTTAATTTTAAAAATACGCTTTTAATCGAAAAACTTGTTAACTATGTTCTTTAAAGCGTAGGAATTTCTATGTAAAACTATATAGAACTCGAACGGTTATGATTCTTAGAGCACGTTATTAAAATTTTCATATGCATTTTATTGCAGTCAGATGGTTTTAGTAACATAAATAAAATTGAAATAATTTTTACGTTCGTGTATACATTGTATATACAATATTAAACAAAATTACTACGTATTACGATTATTAAAAAAAGAAAAAGAAAAAAACAAATTTTCAAGCATGTCGTACGTTTATGTATTTATAAAACAGCTTTTCGTCATTCATATATTATATTATACTTGGCGAATAATTATTAACATAATAATAATAATTTAAATTAAACAACTATTAAGATGTACATATTTAATTCAGTTTTAAATATTATAATAATTCGTCATATTATTTTTAACGTTTATTAAAATTTTAATTACTTATTTCTTTTTTTCTCTCTCTAAAAATAATATAATAAATATTATGTTTAAAGTCAGATTTTAATTTAAAAAATTTAAATAATATGACATCCATGTTATAATATCCGAATCGATTTCTGTTTTCGTATCACATTATTATATAGTTGTTATTTTGTTATTATTTTTTTTTATTTATTTATTTATTTATTTTTTTTTTTACACTATTTCTAAATTAAATAAAAATTGTAATAAAATAAAATATTAAATGCTTTAATCAAATTGATATGAAATGAATCAATAATTGTTATGAACAATATTGTATTAAGTTATACAAAAACGTAATTCGAAGAAAATATTTATCCGAAACAATTCTTTATACCTACGTTTATATTTAATATTTCGCCACAATAATAATCGTATATGGTAATATTTATTATATATTATATATATATGCCTATAATAATTAATTCAAACGGTCATAACTCTTTAATGTATTCCGAAATATTATCGTTTCGTATCTCCAAAGGAACAATTGTACGTTCCAAAACAAAATACTATATATATTATATATATATAAATATTACTCTTTATTATTTATCGTTTTCCGTAACACATTAAAATATAATATTATTAATTTATAAAAGTACTGTGAAACACGCGAGTTGGATAATATCCTCCTCCTATATAATATTTGAATGGTATGTTCAGAAACATTTTCAAATTCTTTATAGGTACGCATCGACATTTTTTGATATGAACAAAATAATAATACGTGCAGGTACGTAAATAAATAGTAACGTACATTTAAATGGCTCACCTGATTTATTTATACTTATTATTGATATTCATAGACTTAATTACCTAGTTAAAAAATACAAATAATTAGCACCTTGGCGGGCTCGGATTTATAAATAAATACATATTTCTACTGTTATACTATATAGATAATTAAATTTTGGCGAGTGGTAAATTCGTTTCAGACGATTCGTAATAAATCGAGCTATACTTGATATTACAACACATATCTATTTACATGTTTTTCATCAATTCCATTTTTTCGTGCATAATTAAACAATATTTATAATAATATACGATATTGCAGGATTTTATATTTTTCCAACGGTATGTCATATAAACTTATCGTAATTTCATCTTTCCAAAAACACGCACAAAATAATTCTAGTCTTGATTCTTCGGGCGTTCTACATATAGTCGTAGTTCAATTTTCTTCACTATCTTTATCGTGATTTCATATATGTGGATATTACAATCTTCTAGTCGGAAAATACGTTATATTTTTAAATGCTTTTTTTTTTATCAAAGAATAAGGGACGATTTTTCCATATTTCCATATTTCCATTTTTTTTTTTTTTTTAAATACATATATAAATCCTAGTCTTACACGTAATATTATTCAACCGAGCACAGTTTGAAATATTTATCAGTCTAGCAGAAGACCGCGTTCAACGTGACGTATAAAAATATAATATATATAAAACCAAATTTATTATGAATTAAAACGAAATAAAATACGTATTAATTCGTATTATTGAAATTAGCCACTTGGGGCTTGTTAATCCAAACCCTTGTATCGTATGACGCAATCGAAATAAACGATGAATAACAATAAAAGAGGATTTCAACTGCGAAAAGTATTATAACGGTGTAATATCATATAGGAAAAGGAAGAACAGTGTTGTGTTATAATAATTAAGATTTGAGAGCAATGATTAATATCTCTTTGGAAAAAATGATTCTGTGCCAAGTTCATATATATTACAGTCAAATGACACACTGATAATAAATTTTGATAAATTTAATAAAATAAGCGTTATTTAGATTTAAAAATCAAAGTATAAAAAGTTTTCAAAATTTTATCACGTACGTAAAATATCACAATAATATTTTCAACTCTCTATTCGTGACTTTTATTTTTTCTTATTTGTATATGGTATACACAATAAGTAAAATCGTATTTGTGAATTTTGCCGTTTTTCGGTCGTTTTTCGGTCGTTTTTTTTTTTTTTTTTTTTTTTTTATAAAAATAGTTCTTTCCACGTTAAAAGAAAACTACCTACTTGGAAATTAAAAAAATGACCTTTACAGAATATTATTAATAAATAATACAACATTTTTGTCAACGATTTGATTATATGTTTAATAACAGCGGTTAGGTTATTCGCGGTAACCCGAAGTTTTTTCGTAATAACTGTAAAACGTACTTATTTTATAAATTATAAACGATTATTCGTGTACGGTTAATCACCACGCAGCCGTAAAACATTTGCTATAATACCAGAAATTTAATATAAATACTTTTCGTTCTCTCCCTTTCAAAAAAAAAAAAAAAAAAAAAAAAAAAAATGATAATCTGATGCTAAACGGCGATATTTGCGCGTCTGATTACAAATAAACTTTCGTATAATTAAACAAGGGCCGTACCAAAATTAATTACCCATAATTATATAATTACCTAATACGTTTAATACCTTATCGCGAATAGAAATAATTAATATAAATATTTGAACAGCTAAGCCGCGCGGGTTTTATGAATTTCATTTGTAAGGGACGATAATTTTATATAAATATTATACCACACGTTATGAGGGAAGGTTAAATTTTCTGTGCACAAAGTATAAAAACATGCGTAAATATCTTCTACGTATCAGATCGTCCTAAAACCACCGTAATTTTGAGTACATATATACGAAATACGAGTGATGTATTATAATATTTTTAATTCGAAGAAAATTATATAATATAAAAAACTCCGTCAAATATTTTGCAGAATTAGCAACGGTGATAAATTCGTATAATAAAATTAATATTATTTATTTATTCGTTAAAAATAAAAATAACTGTAGCCCACAAATTAATATTTTCGTGCGTGTAATACGTTAAGTGTATATTTTTTTAACGAATATAAAATAATGTCCTTACGAAGTATAATAAAATAATTT
The DNA here is from genome assembly GCA_021307375.1 of Tetraneura akinire. Taxonomy (NCBI): domain Eukaryota; kingdom Metazoa; phylum Arthropoda; class Insecta; order Hemiptera; family Aphididae; genus Tetraneura; species Tetraneura akinire. Next base: position 5,076,322 of record JAIUCT010000015.1, read on the forward strand.
TCGTAATTCATATGGTTCACGTTACAGTTGTACAGTTTGCGATCCCTGATGCAAGGCAACAAGAAGAACCCAGGGATGGCGCCGTTGGGAAACAATTTCCGACCGCCGCAACCTCTGCACAACCGACTGGTGCGCACCAACATCGATTTCAATCTTAGAAAGGTAATTTTTGATAGAAACACATCGTTATTATAATTTGTTATATAAATCAACGTAACAAATAATATAAATATAATACGATATTTAAATTCGCACCTATTTTTCCTATTCTAATGAAACGACAATCGTATCGAGTCGATTTAAAAAAAAAATAATAATTGACAGGAAAAATGTATGATAATTATATTCGCAGAAAATTTTTTTTATGCTTTTTCCGAATGAAAATCGTTATTAAATTTAAATACTAAAAGATAAAATTTTAGAATGAATATCCGGCAGATAAGAACGTGTCAGTCGTAAATTTTATAAAATAATAATGATGAATTAATTATTGGAAATGACGAAGTTCGATAAATGTGCGTAAATTTGTCGTTAAAAAAAAAAAATAAAATAGGATTCAATCGATTAAAAATAACAATCGTATTATTATGTGATAACGATATTTCGTTGTTTTCATTTTTTTCGTCCCTGAAACATAATCATTCGAGAGCAAACTCGGTCAAATATTATACGTACCGTCTATTATTTTATACACGTTATGAAATTGTGGACTTTGAAAAGATAAAAAAAAGCTACTACGGACGCGTTATCAAGGCGCATTGTTTTTATTTTTGAAATTAATTTTGTTTTATAGGACGATGAAAAATACTGCCCGAGCATGTACAAAGAAGTATACTACAAGGGTAAGTTAATTGCCGGTTATACGATTTTCACGATTTATTTATTTATTTAATAGTCCTCGCGTCGTGTCGGCCAGCGAATTACATCACGAGTTATTTTTTTAATACAATATCGTATACTTATACGCGAGAGCTCCTTGCCCCAAACGCAACACGCGGCTTATATATATATATATATATATATACGTTTTGGCAGGACGGGCCCCGCAGGTGATATTAGGTCACGTACATAATTTACAACCTCCTTGGCGTTTGGCCCCAGAGTTCCGAGCCCCCGCGACTCCGCGTGTACGATATTAAATTATATATTTTTATACGATTATTTTGTTTGAAATTCCGTGTAACGGACAAATGGCGGAAACAAATATTATACAATCGGATAATATTTTATTGTTACTATATTATATGGATTGCATCTTCGTAATATAATAATAATAATAATAAATATTTTATGTACGGACTTGTAATCAAATCGTGATTTTTTTTCTCTTGCAGCAAACGATTGGAAACCGCATTAATATAATAAATGTATTTTATTATGTTATAATGCACACACGTATACGTAAATTTAAAGACCATCAATTAAAAAAAAAAAAAAAAAAAAAAAAAATTAAATATTAAAAATAAAATAATCCATCGTCGCCGATCAAATCGTGTCTGCCTGGTCGAAATCATTATACGATATGTTATAACAACGGGCTTCCTATTGATATGATGATGTAAAAAATAAAGTAATAATAATAATATATGAGACGTGAAATATGATTTGTATCGAACGGCGAACGAGCAAAATGCAAAATTGGTGTTTCAGACTGGGAAAACAATAATAATAACCAATTCTAAGACTCGCCCGAGGACTCTGGACCGATTCATTCCGACGTATGCTCAGGTTACCCACCATTATAATATAAATTATTATTATTATTATTATTCTGTTTTGTCTTTAGTTCTTATTTTTATTATTACTATTATGTAATAATAAAATAAATATATATTATTATAATTTATGTTAATTTGTTAAGCGATAATTATTTATATTATTAACAATAATAATGACAAAAATTAATCTAGGTGGCTAGGTGCCTCTTATATAATATAAAAACTCGGGCAAGTGCACTGGAGATTTTTTACTAACCGATTTTATATTAATTGTACGCTGTGGCTAAAGACATGACCAGTCAGACCAGTAGACGGGTATTGATGATAAAAGACCCGACCAATCGGATATTGATAACAGACTCGACCGCTTATGAAAATGTGCCGTGCAAATTTGAAATTGAATTGTTTATAAGAAAAAAGTTATCATAATAGAACATAGTATCTAAATCATAGTTAGTACTTAACTTACACACATATATAAAATATAAAATTTGTTAAAAATTTACATAACACTTTTTGAACAAATACACATTTAGAAATATTGACACTGTAGATATTTATAAAATTGCATTACTATGAGGCGCTTTGTAATGAGAAATGGAGTAGACAATATGTCAATATTATACAAAAAAATCACTATATTCATTTAAAAATCCGATACCAATAATACAGAAATATCATTATTATCAGCAATAAAAAAAAATATAATTTTATTAAGTCATGAAAAATATCAGAAGTCGTGTCATTCCAGTATATGGTACAAAATTGATTGAAGTATTATCCAATAGTTCTAATGACCAATTTATGAAGATATTAGAACATTCGGAACTAGGTAATTATTGTTGATTGCTTAACACTAAATACGTAATACAAATGAATATTGAAAATAAGTACGATTTTAATCAAATCAATGCTGTTTGTTGTTCATAATAATGTAATGTTTAATAGAGAGTCCATCTAAATTATTAATTATTATTTAAAAATAAAAATTTTCATAATACTTATAAGCAGTAAACTCCTCAATACTAACAATATTAAGTTCAGTGCTTATAACTGAAATAATACTTGTAAGTAGTTGTCGGGTCTGTTACTCTGTTATCAATCCTGAATGTTTGTGTTTATTATCAATATTCGATTGGTCGGGTCTTTTGTAAATACCTGACTAGTCAGACTGGTCATGTCTTTAACCACTTAATTATATTACATATAATCGTATATTATTATACAGTCTCTGGTCGCTGTGTTTTATTGTACAACAATAATTTATAATATGTTCAAAATTATAATATTTACTATATCAGTATTGTTTCCCGCACACATATAATATAATTTTTAATAATATTTAAAAAATGTAGTTCGTCTCGTTACTTGATTAATTATTCACTTAAAACGAAATATTATATTTTATATTATAATAATTGTTTTTTTTCCAATTCTTTGTCTTAATTAATTTTTTAGAAATATTTTCGTAACCGTAATAATATTTTGTTATTATATTCAACGGTTAAAACGGATAGGGGTTAGGGATGTCATTCCTTTGCATTTTTTAGTTAACACTATCCATCCCTCCACTTATTATAACAATAACGCATCTCGTCATATAATTTTCATTAAAATCAACACATTTTTTTTATTATGGAATTTAAGAAATTCTTAGGTAGGTATATTTTTACTTATAACTTAATTACGTGAATATACTAAACGACGATATAAATTTTTATATAATTTATTTTTACTTAAATTTATAATTAATATTTTATATACCTACCTATTATATATAACTATTATTTAATAAGATTTTACTAATATATGCGAAAAAGGCTAAACTCCAATATTGATTCGTACTTTAAAGTAGCATGCTGAGCATCCTTCCACTTAATTTGACCCCCATTTCGAACATTTATTACGCTATTACTTAGTGTTTATTAATTACCTTATATAGGTGTAACATAATATTTTATATCGTGGCGTAAATTTTTAACTTCTATTAAATTAAAAATAATACATAATTTACACATACTTAATATGATATATTTTGGGGAACACGATTATAATTATTATTCTAATTTGAACATTTACTCTGAATTTGAATACAACATGTTAGACCTTAGACGAATAATATTAATGTGGTGCTGATTGTAAACTGCGTTAAATAATAATAATAATAATTTATAAATTCAAAATTTGAAGACCTTTCATATAAATGTATAATGGTTTCGGTTAAAATCATATTCGTGTAAATATTATAGTTTTAGAGCACACTTAATTTTGACTGACATATAATAATGTATAATCAAATATAATATCGTATATAGTGACCTAACATTATATAAATTGTCATATCATAAATGTTAATTATAAATTAATAAAATAATATAATATACTCACTATATATTATATAATTACGTGTAGTATAATGCGAGGTACCTATAATACCTATATATATATATATAAATAATATAGCATTGTTATTACATATTAATAATTATATTTGTAAACGACATAATTAATTAATTTTTGTCTAAGTATTTTTAATTCGTTGATTTTAATTATATATTTATTATAATATACGTATTTAGCGCATTACCGATTATTCATGAAGCACTCAAAAAATATATATATTTATTATATAAGCGCAATAGGCACGAACAATGACTATATAATATATTATAATATTAAATAGTTTATAATTAGTCATCGAATCAATAACATTAACAAATTAATCACTATACTATAATATTATTCCAAGTTATATTGTAATGTTGTTATGAAAATATTAATAAATACATTACCTATATCGCGTATATAATATATTATGTCATCTATTATATTATTATTGTATTATAAAATATTACAATGATTATAATTTATAATATATATATTTTTTACGTATATTTGTTCAAAAACAAAATGTACCCATTTGTGTATTTGAATTCCTTGTAATGACAAAAAAAAAAAAAAAAAAAAAAAATGTTCTATTGACTTGAATATAATTTGTAATAACAATAATTTTAATAAAAAATAAAATAAACGGTTCCTCGATATATTTATTATATTTTTTAACCCGTTAACCGTGTAATAATAATTGTTGATATATTATATTATTATACCATACGTAAGTAAAAATACCGATTTATGGTTTTTTAATTAATAAATTAATAATAAGTTAAACATACACGTGTTGCGTGCTGTAACGTCTTCTGTTCGTCTCACTTGTTCTATAGAACCAAAGCCCGTCGATAGGTCTAGTGGAATCCGAAGATATATTTGGCTAGACTATTATTCTATACTGTAGATGACCTAAAAAGTTCTCTTATTTACTCGTATATTTCTGGTTGGGAGACCATACCAGAAATCGTATATATATCATTTAGGAATTAAATAACTAACTTTTAAGTATAATCAATACAATAATATATTGTTATAAAAAATAGTAATTTATACTTGAAATAAAGATCCAATCTATATGACTATATAATGATGATCCGGATGACAGACTGAGACGATAATGATAATATAAATAATTCACACACTGTGTATTTAATATTTAAGTTAATGAATGCTCGCACTAGTCCTATAATGTGTCGACTGTTTACTATTTATATTATTAATATTCACGTTGACATTAAAGACGTCTCGTCACCCCTCTGGCGTATGCACCGACCCACTATAGACATTTCGTGCTGATTCGGCACGAAATTGAGAGGACACCGTTAGAATCACATTAGATGGTCACATCAGTAACAGTACTTATATTAAAATTAATATTATTATATTCGATCCAACAAAGTTAATACCAATTAAAAAAGTTAATATATTTGAAATATTATTGTTTTTTTTTTTTTTTTTTTTTGCAGATCGTTTAAATCTATATTATTAAACAAATATTACACATCAAACCTATTATATAAAATTATATAAAACACAACAAATTGAATTAACGCATATTCAGTATATTATTATAATAATATTGTGATTGAATAAATGCGAGAAGTAATTTTTGATTAAAAATAAGGTAGGTAGGTACGAGGTACCTCTATATACAATTTTCGAGCGTGTCCATTTTGTTTCTTAAACGAAAACGGCGAAAAACATTTTTCGAAACGTAATTTCGTATGGTAAAATATGTTTGCGGAATATGAGAAAATAAAAAAAAAAAATACATATATATATATATAATATATACATTGAGTAAATAGAAAAAATACGCGTTCAGTAAATAAGTCTTGGGTGCGTGACAGATAAAATATTCGCGCGGAGAGCGAAAAATCCGGTGAGAATGAATGGGAAACATTTGACATAAAAATGTAAAAGTGTCGAGTGAAAAAAAACCAAATAATTCTAGTTTATCTCTGATAACAAATCATAACAAGAAGGCCGGGTATAAACAAGAGTTCAACTACTCGGTATTTTTTTTTTTTTTTTTTTAAGTTCTACCAGAGAATTACGTAAACATAAATCGTTCGGAAAATGGGCTTTATCGTACATATATATTTATTTCGCAAGTATACAGAAAAGGATCATTCAATTTATCGGTAACTTTTAAACAACTCACTCATATAATATATACTTACTTTCAAAAAGAGTTTATTTTTTAATTCGCTATATAAATAAAATTGATATTCCAAAATTTCAATATTATATTATAATATAATATATATTAATTCGTCATTGTGTTATCGTATTATTCAATGTTATTTAATATTATTATAAACGAGATAAAGTATTTTCTCTTAAGTCACTATTCTCGCAATAATTATTCTTCAAATTAAATGAACAATTTAATTACAGCAGCGTATATACGTTAAAACACTATACGCAATAATATTTGTATACGAATCAAATTTATAAAATGTTTCGCAATTTATCAACCTGCAGATTCCAGAAGGCGACGCGAGTAAGAATATTATAAAACAAAGCTATATACTTGTAAACCTATAATTTAATTTTGATTCATTTGGATATAAAATTAATAATTTTTATTATATTACTTATAAATGTAATCGTATTTTTTTTTATTTTTTTTTTTAAATGTTTTAAAATCCCCTGAACCGTTTACCGTTCATAGGATGTTGCGTTAAATATAATTATATAATAAATCAATCTTATATAGTTTTTATCGTAAAAAACGTATTTATAATATGCTCGCTGCCATATAGATAATATTATATTATATTTCGTTAATCGATTCTCGTTCGATCGGATAATATTTATACAGACAATCGTATTAAAAATTATTTTGAGTATGGGTAGGTCATAAAATTCGATACGATTCGTATCTACTCGTATATCGAATTCGATATTATTTTGTCTGCATAAAAACGCGTTAAACTCTCAAACATGATTTATATGCGTATATCGTGATCAAATATTATATTATGAATCTATAAATTATTTTAATTTAATAATTAATATAAACTGTAATACGAATATTAATATTATAAACTCGAAAAAAACGTTATAATATTATTATAATATACCTACGATATTACGTCGTATATACTCAAAACATTATCCAAATAATATAATGTGAACAAAACCGAGGTAAGTATATTTTACATAAGTATATTAATATTAGCATAAATATAAGTTATAAATAAGCATTTGATAATATATACACTATACGACTATACGAACTTCGTCACAAAAACGTCATATTATAATTACACAAGTATAAAAAAATTTAGATGGGTACATAAATATGATAAATATGTGATTTTATTTTTATGTGGTAACTATTAAATAAATTTGAATCAGCACGTCTGATATATGGATAAGAATGTACCTATATATAAGATGTATATGTTACACCGAATTTGTGAAATTGACGAATTCGTGAAATCGGCAATTATTCTGCAAATTACATGAAATCGGCAGACTTTATTACCGAATACACGAATTTAGTAACCTATTACGTGAAATCAGCAACACATTTTACGAGTATACCTACATATATATTTTTAGACAAACGCACACGATTTCGTTGTAAATATCGGTCTTTGCATACTGTTATCTTAATTGCCTATAGTCCTATAATTATGAGTTATGACTTATGATATATAATATATCTATATTATATTAGTACTCATTTAAAAATAATTGTACGTATAACGAAAATAATTTATTAAGTTTAAATACTTTATTTACTTTAAAGACATATAATATTTTGTTATATATGTGCCGTGACACGAGCACGACTCGTTCGTTGTCAAACGCGTAAGAACGTACTAAGATTTTATTAAAGAGAAAAACCCTAAAAAAAGTTAAGCGGCTACGAAGTATCATTCATTAACAATCCAAGACGTACAAACTAATAATGAATATTCGTTAAGGCATTAAGGGAACTAGTTAGATTTGGATCAGTTGGAACAGGCCAGGGATACCAACGATGTTCATGTCGTGTGAATTGCACATCGAGGAGATGTACATGTAATAAAAATGGTGTTATGTGTAATTCGGCGTGGCATCCAGGTCATAGCTGTAATAATACTGACAAGTAGATTATAATTATATTATTATAATAAAGTGGTATTACTAATAATATAAATTTAAATTAATAATATATATCAAAATTACATATTACCTATATCTTATAGCATGAAATTTTATAGTATTATAGTATGAAATTTATGTAGGTAATTCATTTTCCACATTAAACTTAATTGAAAAAAATAAAAATAAAAACACTTGCCGATTTCATGTAATTGGCAGAATAATTGCCGATTACACGTATTAGGCAACAGCGATGCTGATTTCACGAAATATGCAATTTTTCTGCCGATTTCACGAATTCATCAATTTCACAAATTCGGTGTAACCGAAATGATGCATGTAATGCATATTATTACGACAAAGATACGTATAAAACTTACTAGTTTTGTCGTAATATTTTAAATAATTAAAAATTAGTTAAATTTTTTTCAATGGTCTGCTAATTAATAGTAGTATATATAACAAATATCGCGTATTTTTGTACCCATCATATGTGTAAAATTTATGAAAACTAATATGAAATTTTTCGTTACAAGAAATATTAGTAATTTCATTGAAAATTTTTTGCAAATCTCGTTGTTTTTATAACACAATATTTCAATTACCCTATATATTATGTTACATACAAGGATCATTTTTTTAAATTTATGTATTTGAACATTGTAATAGTATACGAATAATAATTACTTATAGTCGTTTGAATGTAGGTACCTATATTATAAAGGTATTATAAAATACATTTGTTATTTTTAGTTACGATAGTGTCGATTAAACATATAACTTTTTAAATTTTAAACTTATAATTTTATCATAATTATTAACTTTGTACACTTCGCATAATGTATACAAATAGCATTGTACAAATCGCAAAGTGTAGAAATACTTGCTTTGTATATGCAACATATAAACCAGGCCCGGATTGGGCCGGCGGGCTACCGGGCAAAACCCGGTGGGCCGTTGAAAAATTTAAAGATTTGGGCTGGTTCGATAATGGATTTTGAACTAGTGTTAATACCATATGCGCAAATTCAGTTCTCTTTTTGGGGGCTAATAATTTTTTTATAGTCATTAAATTAAGCATTTAGGTGCTACTCTGTCTATTAATATATATACATATTACATATATTATATATATATATATATAAAATAAAATTTAGAATACAATATTTTTTTTTTATTTAAAATAATTTCTATATTATAATTTGCGCGATAATACGAGTAGTAAACACAATAACAAATTCATGTATATATTTTTATAAAATAAAGTGAACTTCGGCACCACAAAGGCAAAAATAGAACCCCAAGAAAAACCCATAATCACCGACCTCGACATATTGTGTGTCCAGGAAATGAAAATATATTTGACATACACGTGCCATTGTGAATAATAAATTTAATAAAAATCTGATAAATTGAATAATAAATCTAATGAAAAACAATGCTATAGTCACGACTGTTTAAATTGTTTTCTTTATATTTTAATTATTGACAAATAATATAGTTATAATAATATTGTATTACCTATAATATACCTACTTATTAGATATTTATAATTTTATAATAGGTAAATATAGCGTTGTCGATAAATATTGTCAATTTCAAAGTTAGTTACGTAACGTCAGTAGTTCAGTTTCACCTTTGTTATATTCTGTGTTACCTTTATGTACAATTGACCATTTGAATGTGGTATTGTGGTTAATGTTTAGTATTGAGCTTTTTTATCTTGTTTATTTTTGTGTTTTTACTATTAAATATTATAAACTATATTCTATTTTCTACGTTCATTTAATTATTTTGATGTCACTTCCTACCAAAAAGCGTCCAGGTGGTGCTGAAAAAGCAAGGGATAAAAAAAAAAAACTTCTCCTTGATAACGCGAAAATGTGTGGTGACGTTCGAGAGATGTTTTCAAAAGCAATGGTATAAAATTATATAAATTTTGATTTTTAATAATTACCTAATTTATATTTTCCATTTGTCAGTTTTAATGTGTAATAATTTATTCCAATATGTTATTTTAGACCAAAGTTACTAATATATCGATACATAATAAAATACAAGAACCAGAGATTTTGACTGAAACCTTATCAGAGGTATTCATTAAAAATTAATATTGAGAAAATGTATTGCAGATGATATTAATGAAGCCCAGTTCTTTTCAATACAAATTGACTCGACGCAAGACATAAATGTTCGCGATCAACTTTCTGTTATTATTCGATATGTAACTACTAATGTAAATGAACGACTACTGGGTTTTGTAAGATGTATTTCAGGGACAGGACAATCTTTGTATAAAATGGTTTGTGAACTTTTGGAAAAATCTGGTTTGGATATAAATAAATGTGTGGGTAGTTCTAGCGATGGCGCTGCAAACATGCGTGGAGAATACAATGGATTTACGGCATGGTTAAAAAAAGAAGTTCCAGAACAAATACATGTGTGGTGCCATGCACATATTCTTAACTTAGTAATGACTGATGTCACTAAAATATGCATAGAATGTGTATCTTTTTTTGGGTTATTAAATTCCATTGCTGTTTTTATTCATGAGTCCTACTTGAGAATGAATAAGTGGGAAACAACTAGTAAATACAAATTTATATCTATAATTGGAGAAACTAGGTGGTGGGCCAAAGATCGATGTGTGAGCAAAATATTTGGGTCTTATCATAATCCTAAAGAAGCACTCTTTGTTGATATAGTTCAAACTTTAGATGAAATATATAATACACCAAATTTTACAACAGATGTTAGATTTAAGGCCAAAGTTTACATTGATTCATTATTGAAATTTGAAACAATTGTATTGAGTCAAATTTGTTTACAAATATTTTCATCCACAACACCACTATCTCTGTATTTGCAGACAAAAGGATTGGATATTTTTCAGGCTTACAAAATGGTCAAGCAAACCATGATTACGTTAAATGAACAATCTCGAGATTTTGAAAATATTTTAAATGCATCAAACACTTTTACAAAATGGGCAAATAAGACTTTTGATGATCGAAACATAGATTTATGTGTACCTCAAGCTTTTCAAGAACAGAGGATTTCAAGAAAGAAAAAAATGGCAGGAGAAATAAGTAATGACGATCCAATTATAAACCAAGTAAACAAATACCGTATTAACATATTTAATGTGATTTATGATCAAATCATAAACAACATAAAACAAAGATTTTCAGAACATGAGATATTTTCCTCTATTTCCATTTTAGATCCTTCTAATTTTGTTTCAACTTTAAATTTAAGCCATGTTGATATAGCAAAACGACTCACCAAACTAACAAGTATTTTAAACAAATTTGATCCTAGCATAACTGTAGGAACGTTTACTGATGAAATTAAAGATTTTGCATCTAAATGGCCTAAAATTAAACAACTTGTTGATGTTGATGATGATGATGATGACCAGGAAAAGGTACTACAGTATGATGTTAATGAGGACAATGAAAATTTTATCTTTGAAACAGAACCTGTAGAAGAAACTATTTTAAGATCAAATGAGAACAAAAACAAATGTGAAGATTGCATCGTATGTTGTTTTAAAGTTTTAAAAATCTACAATTTACATTCCATGGCCTATTCAAGTTTATTTTTAGCGTATAAATTTATTTTAACCCTGTCTTGCACGCAAGTACGTTGTGAAACGGCATTTTCGAAATTGAAGTATATACTAAATAGACTCAGAAATTGTTTATTACAGGAAAAAATGGATACATTTCTGTTAATGAATATTGAGAAAGATATTTTGCAGAAGATAAAAAATGAAGATATCATACAATTATTAGCTAATAAAAGTAATTTATTGAACAATTTACTTATTTAAAAATTATGTATCATATAATATTTATTTTTATTATCATATAATAATTTATATATATAATAATATAATAATTATTATATAATAAAATTTTACTCATGTTTGTAGTTATAATAGTTTTTCAATGTAGTTCTATTTAAAAGTAGCGAATGTGAAACTATATTATGTTAAACTCACTCTTATATAATTATATAAGATATAAGAATTTTGTAAGAAAAAGGAGCTTGGGCCGGTCTAGGCTGTTCGCCCGGTATGCAATTTCTTCCCAATCCGGCGCTGATATAAACGAGTATTCATGAGTAAGAATTCCAATATAGATTAGATCAGAGGTTCCCAAACTCGTGATAACAATATTTTTGTTGTGAACGCAAAAAATTATAAATAATACTTTTTTCTTAATATCGCATATAATTATTTCAATAAATTCAATTATTTCCTTTTCGCTTGTATTATATTTTAACATTATATTAGCACAAGTATATTTCGTGATCTGCCAATATATAGATTATCCACGGAAACCTTTGGATTTAATAATAATAATAATATAATATCGTCCTGCCGTTCGTGCGTACCTCGCCCGCGAAATTTATAGTGAGGTGCGTGCGTACGAGTATATTATTAAGGACGACGATAATATTATATCAAGAACGAGACGTGTGCGGTCTCTCTCTCTCACTCTCTCTCTCGCTGCAGGGTTAACGAGAGGGATCGGCGGCTGCGGCGCGAAGGGATTGCATGCAAATTTATACGCAAAACCGACTTCATCATCACGCGATTTCCACCGACGGCCCTTCGCCGCGACCCTTTGTGTCCCCGTCCCTTCGGCAACGTTTTCCGAATCACCGCGCACGCCGTGTACAGCTTAACATATTTACCTCCCCTTCTACTCGCGGACAACTCTCGTAATCCGCGCGTCCTTCGAAATCGTCCCTTTACGTTTGTCGTTGTTATTGTTCACCGCGCGCACGTGTGTGTGTGTGTGCACTGTGCACTTTGTGTATATACGCCCCCTCCGAACGTTTACTTTCGAATTCCGACGAGAGCAGATAGAGTCACGAGAGCGCGTGTCGCATGTTCCGGATTAGTATTAGAGTATATACCGCGATTGTATACTACAGTACCACGGTATATATACCATCATATACCTAATAATATAATAATATAGATAATATTATATCGCGCGTGTGATTCGTACGTTCGATTTTTCTTCTGCCTCGCTCGCCACGATGATGCGAGCCAACATTGAAAACGGTTCATAAATCGTAATCGTATTATACACCTATAAATAATAGTGCTCGGAAGTGTTACACCACTATAATAACCGAACCCTCGAATTTTTTTCCCATACGAAAATTGATAAAAATCTATTAGTTATCATCAATATTTATTATATACGATTTAGTTATTAATCGAAATTGACCTCGAATTGGCCGTTTAAGACGTTATATACCTACATATAGAAAACCTATAAAAAAACTCGCGAGTAAAATTAATTTTATTATTATTATTTAATCGTTCAATGACTGAATAACAGTTTTTCAAAATTAAATACGATATCATAATACCACCAAACATTTACGCGAGAGTATAAAAAAAAAAAAAATGTATATCACGCGAGATTATAAGAACCAAAGACCTACCAAAGTACCAAATATATTCTGGACGGAGTATATAAATGTGTGTATAAGTGACCATATTCATTTTTGATCTATACGATAATATAATATAATATCGATAAAAATGAACAAAACGTTTTCATTCCGTTCGAATGTATATTATTATTATTGACGAATTAATTAAAAAATATTATTAGATAACGATTATTGAAGCGACAAATTAATACGGAAGAAAAAAAATTAAATTATTTAATATTATCGAATGGCTTTATGCGGAACACTTACTTACGATCGGATACGATAATATAACGTATAACGTAAATCCGATTTAATTTATTATAACACGGGCGTCTATGTTATGTATTGAATACGAGTTTATACGGTATTAACAAACGCGGGGGTTTATATTAAAATGCTTTTGCCCGGGAAAAATGAAAATTTATTATTTCCCGCGTAAATTACGATTTGCAACGATAAACGTATTGATAGAGGAAAATAACAAAATGAAATTTAAAGAAAGCGAAACGCTACGATATAATAATATAATATATTATATTATATTATATCTCGTGTTATTTAAAAATTTATACCATTTTATGTCTGTTTTTTTTTTTTTTTTTTTTTAATAAATATTAATTACAAAAAATTTTCTAACTTTAGTCGTATATAAGTACATAAGAAATACGTACTTTACTATGAAATAAGTATATATATATAAATAAGACTAGAAATAAAAATATTTTTATAATTACTGGCAAACTTTATTAATTATTCAAAAAATTTCGCGGTTTTTTCCATACGCTCTCGTTTAATGAATCGTTAGGTATATCAGACACGGAAAAATATACCTAAACCGTATAATAAATATATATTTTATTTTATAAAACTGCGCAGAAATCCAATTTAATGTCCTATAGTAAAAATAATTTTGAATACCGCGAAAGGTACTGCGCGGTAAATAGAAGAGATTTTAAATAAATGTTGTTCAACTCGCAAGCACTATATACGCATTATGAGATTGATTTTTATTAATATTTTATAAAAACCGTAATATTAATATTATTAATATTATCAATTTAGGTAAAATTTTCAAGTCTGAGTTCAACAATTCCTATAAGTTGTCGTAAAATATTTAATAAAAAATCCGTCAATGTTATATAGTAAGTCGTCCGCTACTTTAGGCACTCGTTCATTAGATTGTACGTTATTACTATTATGAGTTAACTGCTTGTAAATGACAGAACTTCGCTCAAAATCATTTTTTCGAATGTGATATCGTTGCATTCAAAATTCAACCAAAATACAGCACTATCCAATCTACTCCTGTATTAGCTCGTCTATTTTTTCAAAAAATATATACCTGTATATTTTATATACGAGTGTATATACAACATAATCATGTTTTTCATTTATTATAATTTTTTTTCTTTTAAGTAATTAAAACCAAAATTAAAAAAATACAATCCTTGTTTTCGTATTCATTAAAATTTTAAGATGGCCAATTTGTATAAGTCTTGATTTTTCTTAAATTATAAAATTTAATTGAAAAAAAATGTAGACCAAACTTATGGCTATTTGAAAAAATTAATTTTTTGCTAATTAAATAGAGAATAATGTATCAACACTATCAGAAAACACTGAACGAACGTTACACTTCGACCGTTTCGTGGCGATTTCGCTATCAATTAATTATTGTTATCACATTATTATTTATCAATTAAAATATAATTACAATAACTCAATTGTTATTCGATATTAATAATATTATCAAAATTGTCGTATAAATGTATAATTAATTAAATATTAACACATTGAACCGTAAAACGATTCAGCCAAGTGAATTCATTAACGAATAATAAAAAATAATTTATTTTAATATAAATAATATATAATTTACTCTTTATAATATTATCTTGTAGAAATGCGAATAAGTCACTAAGACCGCCGATTGGATAAAAACGACAAGTGTTCCACTTTAAAGCGACACGGACTTTATACAATAAGGAACAGCTGGTGTACTCTTAAGTGACAAAAACTAAAAAAAAAAAAAAAACAAAACAAAAAATGAAAAAATACAGGTAGTATTTAGTAATGGATCCGAAGAATGCCTAATACTGCGGGGTTAGGTACCAAGTAGGTACTGACGAATGACTGGCCGGAGAAGGAGCTAAGGAACTAAACACTTTTGTTTTGTTAGCCGTTTCGAAAAATCGCCCGAAAAACGATCGTATCGCACCGTTCAAGAGCATGGAATTATACTTACACGTCGGTTTATAATTCTCGAACAACGACATATTAACGGGTTACCACTAACTTATTCATCGGCCCCAACGAGAACGTCCAGACCGTGGCGTCAGTTTGACAGATTGTCTATCCAGTGAAATATACAAACCCTGCGGCTGATCCGATAAACAATAAACTATAAACGACATCGACTTCATTCGGCCCCTTTCTGGATCGATATAGTTTTATAATATATAAACATTTTAGATTTTAGTCCCTCCTGCAACGGTTGCTCGTCACGTAAATAATATATAGTATATAAATCGATATTAGGAGTAAAGAACGCAGAAGAAACTGCAAGAGACAAGCAGGAATGGATGGCCGTACGTTGTTGTGGCTTGAAAGGTCTATAAAATGCCGAAGAAGAAGAAGAAGATATACAAAACGTGTTCGGACGATAAGTATTTGCCACGAAATCGCATATAATTATTATACGCAGCCGTACAGGTTAGTACATAATAATTTACAAAATGGGCTAATTTTATAATAATAATAATAATAATAATAATAATAATAATAATAATAATATAATATATAACTTGGGTTGATTATAGGCCGACGATAACGCGGTACCCGAACGTCCGTCGCATCGACGGGACGCGATTGTGTGCGTATATAATGTGACGCTCGCAGACCGAGTGCAATAAATTTCACCAACGTAATGTTATCATCGTTATTATATTATACCTGCCGTATAAACGGTCACGGTATAGTTTTATGTACCGTATTATTTCATCGGTAAATCTGATGGCGATCGATTCTCGTATTTGACTAAAAAAAAAAAAAAAAATATCGCGATTTATATTTTAAAACAAAAAAAAAAATCGCGTCCGTCCGCAGTAAGTAAATATATTATGTATATGTTAAATGAATAATAATATTATCTTTGAATATTTGACGACGATCGTGTGCATTTCTATTATCAGCCGATTGTCAAACTCGGACTTACCTAATTATTAATTATTTATTTGTTAGAAAATATATTGTAATATTAATAATAATTAAATGAATGCGTTAATGATATTTCAATAAAAAAAAAAAATACACTTGTAATTTCATAATACGAAAATTTAGAATAATTTAGACGAAAAATTCGAATAATTTAGACAAAAATAATCCATTAAATCGTATATTCCTATACAAGACATTATAGACGTTTGATATTAGTTTTGTCGTGTATTTCGAGTACCTGATACTACTATAATAGTACTTTGATGCCAGGAAAAAAATTGTAATTTTTTTTATAACGTAACACGTTTAAAATTTCTTTTAAAATCAATTTATAGAATGAGAAATTAAATCGGAAACAATACTTCATATTATTGCTTAATAATAATTGTAAATAAAGTAATTTTTACCCCGACGAGTGTTGATTTTTTTCTTCTTATTATTGCTATATTATGATAACTCAACACGATTTTCGAGTATATACTTACCCCGTTCGCCGGTTAAATTTAAACTTCAAAACTTTATACACGTTTAATTTATAAATTATATTTCTTGCTATTTTCTGTTTCGGAAAAAGTCTGTTATTGTAAAACAAAAAATTTCACTAGCTATACCTTCGGAAAATGGCTACTAAACATACCACCACGTATGACGCAACTATAATAAATGTATAACAGCGGGAGTAAATTTTATACCCGGGTATAAACGTATATTATAATATTCATTATTATTACATATTATAATATTGGAACACGCGTATTTAAAATTAATGTCGGGTCTTAATATTACTTTGTCGCGCCGCGTTTTACTATCGTATTATAATTTTTATTATCATTATTATACTATTATTCATAGTTCGGCGGGTTGTTACGCATGTATAACATATACGCGGTATAAGGATAGTAACCGCGAGTATAACATGTAAGTACCGTTGATACCGCGCTTGTCTCGTATAATATAATATATTATAATATACTATAGTATACGAGGTTGGCGAAGTGGCGAAACTTACGGGCGCTCGGATAACACTGTAGGTATACGTAGGTATATACGAAATAGGAAAGAAAAAGACGTTTCAAAAGTGGTCGTAACGACGACTGTTATGTATACCGCGGTTATAGAACGGGTCGTCTTGGTCGTAACGACTGTATATAACACGGTATATACTATTGTGATAGCAATATTATGTGGTGGTCCTGTGGGAGGGGCGCGGGCGCGATATTTTCGTACAGTATGTATATATAATATACAACGGTATGTATTATTATTATCTATATGTATATATATATAGGTATATACTTGTGCTATGTACACGTATAATAACGTTCGGTCCTTTTGCCGGGGCTCTTCACCTGCCGTCGCCGATACCGACACACGCGATCGTATACAGAGTCTCTTAAGAAGAACTTATAACGCGTTAGGCCGTTTCTTGCACGTTGAACGTTGTACACGTTAGGGTGTATAAGGGCGGACGTTTTATGGACTTTTATATGGTCCGTCCCTCCGATCCACTCCCGAGTTCGTAAATATATATATATATTATATCCGTTTTGTCACGGAACAAATTTTTTTGTCGCCATAAATAACAATTTAGAAAAGGAAAGGAGTGAGAGAGAGAGAGAGAGAGAGAGAAAGGAAAAAGAAAATAGAGTCCCATCCAATTTATATATACGTACTTACGCGATATATATATATATATATAAACCGTACGACCTTTCGTCCGGTACATAAACAGATCAAAATTACTTTCATCCCCCGACATTCATCCCCTAACATTCATCCCCCTCTAATTCACATCATCGTTTTAGCCGCCATCAAAAGCCCGTGTATATATAGGATACACCTTCGCGCTGATAAAAAATATATATATATAATATTATATATAAATATACCCGTTTTTATTTTATTTATGTACCTACCTACTGTATTACGTCTAAACGAGCGTTTATTGTATGTGTAGCATTATTGAGTGAGCATATCAGGCACGTATACGAGGGGGAGAGAGGGTTTAAGGGTTCAAACCCCCTCGAAATTTTTTCAAAAATTTAAGTACTTAAAAAACAATAATAGTATTAATAATAATTGAACATGTAATTGAACATTAAATATGTAACCTATGAATCTCCCCCCACCACCCGAAATTTTATTTTATGTGCGTGCCTGGAGTATATATAGTAGGTTAATTCGAGTATAAAGTTGTAATGTATTGTTAAAAAAAAAAAAATTAATTCGAATACTCATATTTAAAAGTATTTAGAAATTAAAATTATCCACATTTTTCTTTCAATTTAAAATTCTAAACCGTTCTGCGTATATAGGTATATATATAAATATAACTATTTCTATAGTTTCATTATAGAATTCTTTGTCGTTTTATTTTTTCGTTCTAAATAAAACAATACGTTTCTAAGATTTTCGAGAAAAGATAAATATGAACATTAGTTCAAGTTCGTTCGTTCATGCTGTATACTTATTTATAATTCACCACACGAATCAGATGTATGATGTAATCGGCCGAATGAATAAATCTTTGAAACCCGCGTGTCTCGTGCCGCGTCAAGCTCAAAACGCAAATATATACTTACAAACGCTATATATATATAATATCATTCGAAAATTACGGCACGCGTCTGTCATAATTCATAATAATAATAATTAAATCGAATTAATATATTTTATTATTATTATTATTATATTAAGTGAAAAAATTCTCCGATTTTCACGAATAGCACATGTTTCTGGTTGGAAAGTGGATGTAGTTGGCACTTTATTTAGGTCATTTTTCGAATTTCTCAAAATTGACCCTTTAAGGTATACAATATAATATTACTTCAACGTTACATAGGTAATAATAATAATGAATCTGGTATACTTACTTGTTATACGTTGTGTCATTATAAGGAACTAAAAATTCGGTTTTATTATAAATATAATATATACATTATACATGTATTTATGTGTTTTTCGTTTATATTATAGGATAATCCATAACCCTTTGCTGTTTTTTATATGTTGCCGGGGGAGGGGAAAAAACAGAAAATCTATCGTAATATTATTATTATTTTTTTTTTCATTTTGTAATAATAATAATAAAAAAAAAAATGATCTCAATATAATAAATGACGCGTAAAAAATAATGTCACGTACGTACACCTTCATTTTCGTATATATACATAAATACACGTGTTACCTATAAACAATATATATATATATATATATATTATATATTTGTACATTCTTGACTGTTTACTGTATTATTATTATTATTATTATTATTATTATTATTATTATTATTATTACTATTATTATTATTATTATTATTATATAGGTATAGCGTATAGACAACTATGTGTTTATATACTCGTACTTAGTACGTACTCACGGCATATGGTATGTATTATCAAAAGTAATCGAGATAATATAATCCCAAAGGTCAAACGGTTATGTTGCGTTTATATATTTTTTCGGAGATTTTTTACGACCTTTTTATTTTTCTCATTGAAAACTGGACGGTACGGGTACAACAACTTGCAGGTCTTAAGAAAACTTTACGTTTCCGTCACATGTCAACTTGCAGAAAACAATAATTCGTCGAAATAGGAACTTATTGTATAATATTATATATTATATATCCGCGACAATTTTCACTTTCGAAAATCTTTTGTAAAAGAAAAAAATATAATACTTAATAAATTTTTTTTGGGTTTTTTTTCTTTTTTTTTTTTTTAGAAATTTGAAATTATAAATACGTATGTATTTCTATTTTAAAATGTAATCGTGACGAAGACGAGAATTTATTTTGTCGAACCGTAATAAATACGATATTCAAATAAAATCAAAACGTATAATAATAAATAATAATATGTATTTTGAATGTGGACACACCGCATAAGTTGCGGTCGAACCGTAACGCATTTTGGAGACGATGATTTTCATCCGCAGCGGTCCGACCGTTAAGTGTCACCCTCATTATACGTATATTATTTTATATAGCTAACGCGGAAATCCTCCAACTGAAAGACGATAATGTATAATTATCATATAATTATATACGTATATTTTGTTTTATGTTGAAACTTAAAACTAAAAACTAATGTAAATATACTTATACCCGAAGAGCATAATATAGTCCTTCACCCAGCATAAACTTTTCAAGAACGAATATTATAATTGGCCTTTATCCAGAGCTCGAGAATTGTTTAATACGATCTATAATCGTTATTAACACGGGTGTTAAACTTTTAGAATATATTATAAAATACGTACATTTGTTTTTTATTCGACATAATAATTCATAAGACTATATAATTATTATAATCTAAAATTAATTATTGTCTTATATATATAAATTATATGACTTATACGTCGTTTTTAATTATTTATTATTATTAAAAAAAATAATATATAACAATGTTAATTTTTTTTATTATTATTAAAATTGTTTACAAAAATACGTTAATAACTTATATTATGTAACGTTGATGTTATGTAATATATTAATTGTAGATTTTGAAAAATCTCTTTTTTTTTTTCGCTGTAGAATTAAATTTATAAAACAAAATATTATATATAAAATAGGTATAACAAATAATAATAAAATAAAATAAACGGTTTATACATTATGATTTTTGTTACCAAAAAAAAAAAAAAAAAAAAATACCTATAATATTGTACATATACCTACAATTTATTCGTAATATTATAACATTGAATAATTATAAGTTAATGGTAAATTTAATATTTCAAACTCATTATAAATTATAATATACATACTCGTATATATACGTTGGGGCCAGATGAAATCTTGTGGACAATTATTTATTTAAATAAAATAAGACCCATATCCAAAAAAAAAAAAAAAAAAAAAAAAAAAAAGCCAGACCCAGTTTTGCACTGAAAATGGGTAACATTATTATCGAAATACGTAAGTACCTACCTATTTGCTTAAATAAATGTAAATTTTTTATGGATTTAGGTTTTATTTTATATTGTTTAATAAAATACACACGATATGTACGCAGTTTTATTATTATATTATATACCATTAAGAGTATTTATACATCGCGTTGCTAGTACGACACGAATTCAACTTTTATATTCTCATCATCGTTGGTATGTGTTTTTTTTTTAAAAAAAAAAAATCTTCCATTATCGCGATTGAAATATACGCGCGACCACCAAGTAATATAATATATTATTATTATTATTATTATTATTATTATTATTATTATTATTATTATATACACGTTTATCGTTATTCTATGCCTCAAAAACATCATATTTTATATTTATCTTTTATAAGAAACGACATAACCTATAATATGTTACATTACAATAATTTGATAAATTATATAATATAATATCATATATAATATTACGTATCCGTAAAATGAACAAATGATAATACGTTGTACGCGTTTTCTATTGGAAATTATTACACAATATAATGACGATATTTATATATTATAATATATCTTGTTCGATCTTGTCCGACTTAAAAAAAAAAAAAAAAAAAAAAATTACGTGACGTTTAGGATATTTATAATTTTAGACTTTTTATTCTTTCGAAGCGTATACGAGTTCAAATAATAAAATGTTATATATATTATATTTTTTAGTTTTGGTTTTAGTTTACATTTTTCATCCTGCGATAGTTTATATAATAAATTATAGTATCGGTCCAATAAAATTGAATTAAAAAATTTACTCTATGTGTCATATTTTTTCTATTGTCAGCATTCTGAATTACGCATAAATACTTAAAAAATACAACAGAGGGCAAAGCTCTTCTAGCTACATACGGAAAAAGTGGATTACTTGATAATGCTGGAAGGCGAAAAATTTGTAATTTAATTGTGAGAAGAGAACTACAGAAAGAACCAGAAAAAAATATTAATTCACAAGTATAGTAATACTATCTTTATCTCAAAAAATCACTCAAATAAACACAATAAGACTTTCTGCATCAGAAATGATGTCTCTTACTCGTTATTTAAGTTTAATCGTTGAAGACTTGCCTACTTCTTCATTTTTACAAAAAGAGTGTAGTGGATTACTACAAACACTTGTGGCTGAACACCATGATTTGTATATAAAGTTTAGTAAACTTGACTTAAAACCTAAATATAATTTTATGGTACATTACCATACGATGATGACAAAGTTTGGTCCATGCAATTTGAGGCCAAACACAGAATATCAATAATATCTGCAAATACATCAAGTAACAGGCGAAATATATGTAAATCACTTGCTATAAAACATCAATTACAATTGAATAACATGTTTCTTAAAGGATTTTTAAGCAATGAAATAGAATTGGGCCCTTGTAATAAATTTATAAAGGATTTTGATATACAAGCTATAAAATTGTTCATACAAGTAGAATCTTAGATTCACTAATTGCTCATGGATTTCAATTTAAGGTAATCATTATTAGCATAAAATGGTCTTAACTATAGACATATTTGAGTATGATTTACCCAAGTTTGGTATTGTAGATAAAATTTATTTTTGTAGTAATTTAGTTTTATTTCATTGTTTCAAATTAAACACTATTATAATTGATGAACACTACCATGCTTTTGAAGTAGAAAAAGTAAATAATGATTACATATATGTTTGTTAATGATACCTTCTCTCCTTCTCATATACCAAATCATATATGCATCATGCCAAATGGGAATAAATATGTTACATTAAGAGGTTGATTAATAAATAAAAATTAATATAATCAATTATTTTGTAAAGGAATTAGTAAGCAATATGTTATCGTTTTTTATTATTTCACTTGTCTATATATTTAATATGGATTGGATTTATTTTTCAATAATATTTAATTTATCATTATTTAAATAGTTTTCGCTTTATTACAATTAATTTTGGTTATTTAAATGACCTCTGCAATAAATATTATTAATATCTACTGTTTTTTTTTTTTTTTTTTTATGTATAATCAATTATATTATTATTATGTCTTTTTTACATTTAAATTTCTTATTGTATAATATTTTAAGTATTTAAATATTAAATTATTTTTGTATAAATTGTAAAAATATAATTAAAATAAAAGAATTATTTAAAAATAAATATTAATTGTAATTTTCTTATAAACCAACCTATATTAATATACCTATATATATTTTAATTCCTATTAACTATAATTTATGATAAATTATATTAAAGTATCTACTTCTGAATTTTACATTTTATTTTACTGAAGTGTAATGTTGACTAAACAAATATATAACTGTTACAAAAAGAAACTAGTACAGATTACATGTGTTCATTGTATCTGGTACATAATGTAACTACAGATCTAACAATACTTAATACAGTTTTTTGTTATGGTTAGTTACATTTAGGAATAATGCAGTTTTTACAGAACAAATTGTTAATATTATTAAACTTCAAAAAAATATTTATTGTAAAGTAATTTAAAAAAATCGCATTTTAATCATTTAATTACTGTGTTCAAATTTTAAATATGAAAAAATTGACAATAGTAGAACACGGACAATTCAAAATATTCAATTAGGTAAAAATAATATTCAAATTTATATACATCAATTAGTAGAACATAAAATAAAAAATTAAATTAATTATCTTGTGTTAATTCACGAGGCGTCAAGGCAGCTATAGTAAAAGGAGTATACACTCCATTTTGATATCTGGCTCTTATGATAAAATACTGTACTATGTCTCTTCTAAGATCCTGAAAAAAAATAAATTATAAATTAGAGAGGTAATAGTGTAATACACATATATTATATTATATTAAGATATTTAGGTGGAAACATATTTTATTTATATTATATGTATAGTTCTTTTAACATGAAAACCATGAAACATGTTCTTATAAATTTGTAAATAAAAACTTAACATCTAATATCAAGTCATAACCATTATAATAAATAAACAACTTACTGATTTTAAAACGCATGACATCGGTAAAGGCTTTGGTAAAACTTCTGCTATCAATTCCCATTTATTTTCTGGTCCTCCATTAGAAATTGTGCTATAATACAATTCATAGCATTCTATAAAATGTGTGTAATTGTTTTCAAATTGAAACTTCCACTGAATATTAATATCTAAAAATTTTATTTATAATAGGTTTTAAGTTTTATTAAAATACACCAGAAATAATATAACAAATTTTAAATTACTTGTATTAAAATGATTATGTTCCAATTGAAGTTCCAACCCTGGTATAACGAATGAATTTGATGCAGATGCAGATAGTGATGGTGAAATTGACTATTTTAATAAGAAAAAATTATTTAATTATGATAAAAATATTATATTTAATTTAAATAATATAATATAAACAACTAAAATTTTTCACTACTTAATTTTTTCGAAATAAATAATATTATTAAAAACTTAACTAGCTAGTTAAAAAATAATTTTTTAATGGTATGTTAAATATATCATTAAATTTTATTATTATTCAAATAATACATAAATAATTCATTATACCTCATTACTTGTTTGTGTAGCAAATAGTACTGATGGTATTGACATCATATGGATTAATTCATTTGTAGGTACTTGAATTCTATTATTAATAAAGACTAATCTACCATCATTCAGATATGCAATAGAAGAAGTTGCTGCTTGTTCCTATAAAATACATTGAACAAATAAGTAAAATCATTTTAATTTGGAGTTACTCTTTTGGTTTAATAATATTTAATTTAGATGAACTTTGGATATTATAACTCATTATTTCATTATTCACCAGCCGATCACCTAAATCGAGTGACATTTCTTTTGATAATATCATATAAAAACAAAAAAATAATAATTTTACTACCATAAAATAAATAAGGTAGGTATTAATATATTATTTAACCAAAATCCATTTAATATTTAATTTATAGAATATAATATAAATGACTAATATTTTTCACTATTTCAGTCATTTCAGAATAAATAATACAGGGTTATTCAAAATGATTCATCCAATTTAAAATATTTACATATATTTATATTTTATACTTAGAACAATTTTTTATACATTAAATTAAAGAAAAATATGTCAAGTTTAATTAATTATACTTATAAATGTTCTATGTGAGCTCCTTTGGTCACACGAATAACATCTAGTCGGTAGTCAAATTCTTGACTTACACGGACTGCGTTGAAAACTCTCTCTCTAATTCTTTTCACATTATAATCGGATACACGAGGTCGACCTGTGATTTTTCCTTTGCACAAACACCCTGTTTCTTCAAACTGCTTATACCATCGACGTATACTCTGAGCAGTCGGTGCATCGATACCATAATGACGACGAAAATCAAGTTGCACAGTTATTATCGATTCACACTTCGAAAATCGCAACACACAAAACGCTTTGTGCTGTCATCATTCTATGATGCATTGCATGCGTTCACTTTTCGGTGTGGCGTCCTCTTAAGCGATAATTTAATGACATTGTAACCCTCTATTCATTTCTACATAATTTGATAAGATAAAAAATATATTTCACCATTTTATAGGTATCTTAAATTAGATGATTCATTTTAAATAACCCTGTATTACCTATCCAAAACTTAACTATTTAGTAGGAAATATATTTTAAAATCATGTTAATAACATGTTAAATACTATATTATTATTATTGAAGTTTGAAGATATAATACATAAATAATACATTTTACCTCGTCATTTATTTGTGTAGGAGGTAAAGGCCATGATAATGGAACCAAAGTATATGAAGCATTATTATTTACAGTTAATTCACCAGTAACTGCTGGTTCTGTAATATGACTTGCTTCATTAGATAATGGAAGTAGCACTGGAACCTATAAAATACATAGAACAAATAAGTAAAATCATTTTTATTTGGAGATAACTCTTTTGGTATAATAATATTTAATATAGATGTACTTTAAATATTATAACTCATTACTTCATTGATTACCTGCTGATCACCTGAATCGAGTGATATTTCTTTTGATAATGTCATTTAATAACAAAAAAAAGTAATTTTACTACCATAATAGAAAATAAGGTAGGTACTTTATAATTTAACCAAAAACCATTTAATATTTAATTTATAGAATATAATATAAATGACTAAAATGTTTCACTATTTCAATATTTTCAGAATAAATAATATTACCTATCCAAAACTTAACTATTTAGTTGCAAATTTATTTTAAAATAATAATAATAGTATGTTAAATACTATATTATTTTATATTATTACTATTGAAGATATAATACATAAATAATACATTTTACCTCATCACTTATTTGTGTAGAACGTAAAGACCATGATGCAGTAACCGAGGAGTTTAATTGATATGAAGTATTATTATTTTCTGTTAATTGACCAGTAGGGCCTACTGACTCTGTAATATGACTTACTTCATTAGATAATGGAGGTAGCATTGGAACCTATAAAATACATTAAAGAAATAAGTAAAATCATTTTTGTTTGGAGTTAATTCTTTTGGTTTAATGATATTTAATATATATGTACTTTGGCTATTAAAACTCATTATTTCATTATATACCAGATGATCACCTGGATCGAATGATATTTCTTTTGATAATGTCATTTTAAAACAAAAAAAAGTAATAT
>JAIUCT010000015.1:5103814-5123927 GCA_021307375.1 Tetraneura akinire
TACCAGCTGATCACCTGGATCGAGTGATATTTCTTTTGATAATGTCAATTTAAAACAAAAAAAAAAAAAAAAAAATATTACTACCATAAAATAAAATAAAGTAGGTACTATATTAATTAACCAAAAACCATTTAATATTTAAATTATAGAATATAATAAAAATGACTAAAATTTTTCACTATTTCAATATTTTCAGAATAAATAATATTACCTATCCAAAACTTAACTATTTAGTTGCAAATATATTTTAAAATAATAATAATTGTATGTTAAATACTATATTATTTTATATTATTATTATTATTGAAGATATAATACATAAATAATACATTTTACCTCATCCCTTATTTGTGTAGAAAGTAAAGGCCATGATGCAGTAACCGAGGAGTTTAATTGATATGAAGTATTATTATTTTCTGTTAATTGACCAGTAGGGCCTACTGACTCTGTAATATGACTTACTTCATTAGATAATGGAGGTAGCATTGGAACCTATAAAATACATTAAAGAAATAAGTAAAATCATTTTTGTTTGTAGTTAATTCTTTTGGTTTAATGATATTTAATTTATATGTACTTTGGCTATTAAAACTCATTATTTCATTATATACCAGCCGATCACCTGGATCGAGTGATATTTCTTCTTATAATATCACTTAAAAACAAAAAAAAAATAATTTGACTATTATAAAATAAAATGAAGTAAGTACCTAATATATTATTTTCCCAAAATCCATTTAATATTTAAATTATAGAATATAATAAAAATGACTAAAATTTTTCACTATTTTAGTCTTTTCAGAATAAATAATATTACCTATCCAAAACTTAACTATTTAGTTGCAAATATATTTTAAAACAATATTAATAGTATATGTTAAATACTATATTATTTTATATTATTACTATTGAAGATATAATACATAAATAATACATTTTACCTCATCACTTATTTGTGTAGAACGTAAAGACCATGATGCAGTAACCGAGGAGTTTGATTGATATGAAGTAATATTATTTGTATTTAAATGATCATTACGGTCTATCGGTTCTGTAATATGACTTGCTTCATTAGATAATGGAGGTACCATTGTATCCTATAAAATATATTGAACAAATACGTAAAATCATTTTTATATGGAGATAACTAGGTTGGTTTAACAATATTTAATTTAGATCAGGGGCGTCATTTAAGGGAGTTATACTATATTTTTGCCTCCCTATTTTTTTTAATACAAACAATTGGCCTAAATTGTTTGAAAAATATCTGCTTGTTTTTTTAATATTTTGTGAGGGCGTGAGGCAAGTAAAATGTAAAAATTTAATGTATAAAATTAAATGTCCAATGATAGATAATGAGATAAAACAAATAACAATTAACTAATGTCAATTTATTATACTAAATAGTAAATACGATAACACAAAGTCACCAACACCTATGGAATATGTTCGGTTCATAGCACGGTTTAATATTATCTAAAACCGTCGTCCATAGAAAATTAGAATAGAGATAAAGTTAATAAGTAAATATATTATTATATCATAATATTATTATATAATTATATTTTTAAATTATTATATTATTATATTATTATATTATTATATTATTATATTATTATATTATTATATTATTATATTATTATTTTTTAAACGGCAAATTAATTTAACATTTATTTTATAATATTTAATAAAATAAAAGTGGCCCGGTTGAAATTAGAATTGGCCTACGCGAAATTTTCACCTCACTATTAAAAAGTTGAAATGACGCCCCTGATTTAGATGTACTTTGAGTATTATAACTCATTATTTTACTGTTTACCTGTCGATCACCTGAATCAAGTGATAATTCTTTGCATAATGATAATTTTATTTAGTTATTTTTCTAAAATTTTAAAATAGTTAGGTATATTTTAGTTGTTACAAATGCATATGAACTACAAACTACCTACCATTACAATATTTAAAAATAATAATATTAGTTAAAATATTTTATTCTAACTTATAAATTATCTTTATTAACACATTTTTTATTAGGTTATTTAATTAAATATAATTATTATGAAAGAAAAATATGAATTATTAATGTATATTTAATATAATAATTAATAAGCTTATTTTACCATTCTGTCATTAAAGATATTTGGAAGATGCCCATTTCTTATTAATTCGCATAAAACTGTTTTATATGCATGATTTTCTGTAGACATTTTTTTAAACATCAATTCCCAATTTTCTATTTGTTTCTCCACACATTGATTTATATCATTACATAATTCTTGACGAATATTTGGCAAGTTTTCTGGAGTATAAATTAAATTGGGATCAAATCCAAGTTCGAAAAATTTATTTATACAATCTCTAATTTCTAATTTCGGTCTAGGATTTTCTTTTATATCATTATTATAATTTGGATTATTGTCTTCAGTTATAGAATTTTCATTCACAGCAGTATCAAGAACATTAGTCTCTGTATCAGCACTATCAATATGAATCTCTTTAATTTCAATTTCATCAGTGAATTCATAATAACCATTTACATTGTTTACGTTATCATTTTGGTTACTATATGGTGATATTTTCAACTTCTTATTTTGTATATTGCATGGAACTGATAAAACAAAATAAAATTTTATTTGTTAGTACGTGTTAAACATTAAGTATATTTTAAAAATTCAAATACTCTTTCACAAATTGCATGTCAATACAAGTAGGAAAAACATGAGGTCTTTTCTCATTTTGAATAAAGTATAATTATAGTATTAATATAATATTATCGTTGATTATAAATATCAGACGTATATTTGCGGTGGGGTGAGGAGGGGCAACTGCCTTCTTAAAAAGTTTAAGATGGTCATTGCTTCTGTTGACTTTTTAAACAAGTTTCAAAATTATAATTATAAATAACTATTTAGCTTATATAAGTCCTGAAAAAATAATTTTGACTTTAAAAATATAAATAATATTAAATATTATCACTAAGAAAAATATAGTTTTAACGTTTACCTACTCCAAGGATTTTTTGTTTAGATTAAAATTTATGTATATATTTTTTAATAATTTTATAATTTAATAAAAAAAAATATAGTTCAAAGTAATTTTATCATTTGATCTTTATTATGGTTAAATCTTAAATATTAGAAAGTAAAAAGAATTAGAATGGTCTCACAATTTATGAAGAATAAGATCAGGGTGCACCATTTAATTTTTACCATATTGATATATTTAATATTATAATATTTGTAATAATTGCCCCTCCCTATAAAAAATTACCAAGTTACGCCTATGTTAAATACTCTATGGGTAAATACATGAACAATAATACAGTAACATAATACTGGTATTAATAATCAATTATAATATTATTTATTCTGCAAGCAGTAGCCTTTAATAGATCAATTAACTTTATCCTGACAGTAGCTTATTTGTATCAAATTTCCTTATCAATCTATTAATTAGTATTAATAACAACTGATAAATAACTCTAAATTGTATTATTTTCATACATATATATTTAATAATTAACAACAATTTTCAATTACAACAAAACCTTAAAAATTGAAACTAAAAAGCGTACAAATTGTTAATACTACAAAATAAAAATCATGAAATTTTTGTTAAGTTAATTATTGTTGTAACCTAATGCTCTAGGTGTACATCACAAATTTCAAAAAAGAAAAATGGTACCTATTGATTTTCTTTTATAAATAACTAGTTGATAAATTTTAATATTACCTGGGTATGTAATTGGGTTGTTTACATCATCAACATCTGATGTAGATGTAACCAAATTGCTTGATCTTGAATTAATAAAACTAGTTTTAATGATTTCATTCTAAAAAAAAAAAAAAAACAGAAATTATAATAAATAAATTAGGTACCTATTAATACCTCTTAATAATATTATAATTATAATTCAAAAAGAAATTGCATATACAATTTTTACTGATATTATTTCTTTTAATGTAAAATTATATATGATATTAATATTTCAAGTATAAAATAATATAATTAAATTAAATGTAAAAACTATTGTTTATTCGTTAACTATTTAATATTTATAATTAGGGCAGAGGACTTGAAGCTCTAAAAAAAGGCTAAATATGCAAGCACTTATGCACTTAATAACTCTAAAATATGCACTTTTTTATGCTATTAAAATTTTATTATATAGATTAATTATAAAAAATATTTAAAATAAGAAACATTACAAATACTAACTAAATTTAATTATACATTTTATTTGCTATACTATTAGTCCACGACCAATAACATGAATAAAAAGTTAATCTTAATAAAACTTTTACAATTTTTTAACTTAATTTTATTGAAATGTATGTATATAAATTACGTGTTATTAATTCATTCTTCTGACCCTAAAAAAAATTACCAATATGTTAGAATTTTTTTTAAAAAAACCTACGGATGAAGTAAATAATATTTTCACCTTGAAAATTGCATTGGATAACTAAATGTTTTTTCAAATATTCATTTTACATATTTTTATAAATTGTTCAAAATATTTCACCAAAATAAGTTAAATATGTCTCAAAAACTGAAAAATATCTAAATATGCAAAGATATGCACCATAAAATTACAGATTTGGCTTTGTCGTAACATGAAACATTTTTCTATATAGTTGGCCTTTTTTTACGGCTGCGCAAAACAAATATGCAAATGCTATAAGTCCTCTGCCCTACTTATAATAAATAATTATCATTTTAAAATAAAAATTGAATTTAAACTAAGCTTATTATTATTATTATAAGCTAATAATTATTAGCTTATATTATTATTAAGTGAAACTGAAATACATTATAGTGTAGGTACGTACTTTATAAATTACTTAATTAATGTAAATAGGATATTATAAAACCCGAACAGACATAAAAATATGAAGACTTCAAAAGTTCAATTAAATTTATATGACATATTTTACTTACTTCTTTTCGATGATTTATTTGTTCTGAAGTAATATATCTAGATGACGTAGGTATAATTGATTCTATAGTAGCACTAGGCAATACGTCAACATTTTCAGAATTTTCACTGCGGGCACTAAAAATAAAAAATAAATATAGTGTTAAATAAATAATATCTTATATTTTGTTATACCTTATACATCATTTAAATACAAAAAAGAGCTAATACTCCTGCCGCAAGGATATACGAGTAGGTGTGCAAATCATAGTATTTAATTTTAATTAAGAAAGAATTTGAATGCAAATATGCAATGATAAACCATTGCATTCGAAAAATCGATTCTGAGCGAAGTTCAGTCAGATAATGTAGGTTTTAATTAATATATTGCCATTTTTTCGTCATTTTTTCATCGTTTTTTCTAACACATAGGGTCAATTTTGAGAAATTCGAAAAATGACCTTTTAAAGTACCATGAACATCCACTTTCCTTCCGGAAACATATGTTATTCGTAAGGTGACCATATATTCTTTTAGTCACAACGGGACAAAAAAAAAAGCACATTAGATTAGGACACATGTTCCATTAAACATCGACTACCTAATTGTCGTATTTTATTATTGTTGTGTTGTCTGTCCCGGTGTTGTACACAACCTTAGCCCCGACGCCGTTCAAGGAATCAACAACGATCATACGTCCATACACATTTACTACATAATGTTCAAATACGAGTTAAAGATAATAGAAACGATAACTCGTCACCAAATAGATTTTTGTTATTTATTTGTTTATTTTCTTAAAACTAGACATTTTACGAGTAGTGTCCCGAGGAACCTTGTGCGTACAACGAGACAGAAATACCAGATACGTTCAAAACGGGTCACCTTAGCTATTCGAGAAAATCGGAACGTTATTTCGGGTAGTAAAAGTGTCTTCAGAATTAAAAAAAAAAGGTGAATAATAAAATTTTAAAAAGTAAATATTGAGATTATTGAAATGTATAAAATAATATATAATAATAACATGAGACCATCAATTAACCCAAATGAATAAAATAATATAAATAATTATTCACGAAATAATAATAATTTTAATAATAAACCTATAAAATGTTTAAATATAATGGTGAGCATTAGTCAATGTAGAAATACTTACAATAATCGACCGCCTGATCATTGTAATTTTACGCGACCCACTACAACTAACTACGATGTACTATGTACATATTGTAATCAGAATGGACAATGGACACAGTATAAATTAATGATATAAAAAACTTAATAACGATAGATATAATAACAGAAATAATAATAATTATGGAAATGAAAATTATAATAATATTGAATAATATGAATAATTATTATAATTTTTATAATAATCAAATTAACAATAATTCCGGAAACGAGTTAGATTCGGACACAGTGTGTGGAAAAATTAATAGAAACTAACAGAAAAATAATTAGGCCCTGATCACACTATGGCGGTTACGCCGTGTCTACCGCGTGATTCATGAACACATGGTTATCAATGGTGTGGTTCATATTGTAGCGGTGATCACGAGCGGTTTCTGTCTTGTTTTTTTTTTTTTTTTTTTAATTAAAAAAACATGAGCAAATTTTATTTCGATACAGAAATGTGCATGTGCAAATAAATCACGATTGAATTGGTTATGGATAAAATAGTTTGAGAAATAATTGAGAACTTTAATACTTTCCTGGCGAGTTCCATTATATTGAATATTTTCCAAATTATTAGATAAAGTATCTTCAATATTATATTAAAATATATTCATAAATTATAAAATACAAATTTTAAATTACAGAATTGGTAGATTTTAATCATACAGAGAATGTGGTGATTACCATAATGGCGCGAAAAAAGAACAAACCACGAAAGTGTGATCGTAACCTAACCTCATACACCGCGCGGCGAAACTGCAATTGTGGGACCCGGGCCTTAGATTCGGACATATCGTGTGGAAAAATTAATAGAAACTAACAGAAAAATAATTATACCTATTATAATAAGTAATAAATATATATTATATATAATAACAAATTAAAAATAAATAACGATAAAAATATTGAAATAATTAATAACGAGAACTGAGAATATAGTACAAATACAAAAATTGATGAAAGGTTAGAGAATAATAATAATAATAATTATACTCAAGCTGCTTTCATACGTAGTTTTAAAATCGTGGCGGTCGCCATTTACAAATTAAACACACGTATTTAAGTGTGTTTATTTATTCACACTGGGAAAACCGAACCGCTCGTAAAACCGCGAAAACCGGTTAGGTTAGTTATGTGTGAAAGTAGCTTCAAGATAATAAAAGATGTATAATAGCGGGTAATGTGTTAAGTCAGGTAATAAATACTATTGTGACATGTAGGTATTTTGTACTTTATAGTTTTATATTATGTCTTATCTCATGCCCGTATTGCGAATTTGTGACTCGCGAAGTACAAAGGTCGAATAAGTGTCTACGTGTTTACCTTTACAAAAACGTGTTTTTACATATAACTTTGGGTAGGAACGTAGGACGAAAATGGAAGCCCCCCCTCATGCAAAATCAAACTTTCTTCTTTTAAATAAAAATATATTTATTTATTCATCGGTATATTATTAACATTATTAATTAAGTAAAAACTCTTATTTTTAGATAGTAATGGTAAATGGTTATATGTTACACCACTTAACAAAACAATTTAATTATTTAATTACACACTTCAATATAAATTTATATATAATACGAGTACATATATATAATTACAAAAAATACATACATCGTATCGTGTTATATGAATTTATTTGGGTTATTCCCATGAACTAAAATATACAGGACTGGACACGGTTCGATGGGCGAGTATGTGGGGTACGGTCAAATAAAGTAGCGGAGATCTTTTAGATCTATCGCCATCTGTGAGAAGAGATGAATAGTAGTACTCTCTACATGATAGCACGAAATTTGAATTGTTTACAAAACATGTCAATTAGTCACTAGATGGCGAAAGATCCGTTTAAAGAGCTCCTCTACATTGTATGACCGGCGGATAAGAGCTCGTGTCTATTCCTGTATATCTTAGTTCATGAATATTCCTATATGAAATATCGAGAACAATAATAATGTAGTCGCCAGTCGGTATCGAGTCAATGAGTCATTATCGTTTTATCGTCTGTAGACACCGTGCAAGCTGACAACTAGCGCTCTGGGGAGACAATTTTCGCACATTATGATAGCAACGAATAATAAAAATATTATGCACATTGCATGTTGCACGACCAAAACTATTATAATTTTATAAGTTTAAATTTATATTATTACGTATAAAGTATTTATATATGAGTACTGTGAGGTATTAAAACGCATGTTTTATTCCACTAAAAATGTGTTTTTATTATAACATGTATCATGTATAAACAATCCGAATCCGAATGGCGTAGTTACTTCTGTTTTGGGAATATCGCATTCTTCGATCGGAATGTGAAAATATGCGCGTATTAAATCAATAGTCGAAAAAAATGTTTTTCCGTGTAAACGTTGTGCAATATCGTGAATATGAGGCAATGGATATCTATCGGGAATAGTAACAGAATTAAGTCGACGATAGTTACCATTACATTTTTGAACCAAATGTAATGGACTAGAACACGCACTTTTTGATGGTCGACAGATGCCCTGTTCAAGCATAAATTGAAATTCGCGTTTTGCAACTGCTAAACGATCCGGCGGTAAACGGCGTTTACGTGAAAAAAAGAGGTGGTCCACTCGTTTGAATGTGATGCGTAATATTATGGTTGCATTTGTGATTAACCGTACTTGAGTGGAAAAGTTCTAGGAATTTCTTTAGCAAATCAAAATATTTAAAATTGTCGTTAATAGCAGAAATACCCAGTGAAGAATTGAAAGAAGTTGACCGGTTGTTGATAAATTGGCTTTTGCGTCAACTAACCGTTTGTTTTGTAAATCGACTATCAAACCGAAATGATGGAGAAAATCAGGTCCTAAAATCGGTCTGGTGACCGCTGCAACGATAAATGGCCACGTAAATATACGTCGAAGTCCGAAATTGAGCGTAATTAATTTTTATTAATTAATTAACCGTTTGCCGCGTATAGAAAAAACGTGTTTACGTATTAAATTATTTTTCCCCGACGGCCATATGGAAAAAATTTCACCCTTATCAACTAAAAATTATTTTTTCGTATTTATTTCAGTAATAAAAAGGTGACGTGAAGTAAAAACCTGTCCGGCGGTCGCCTCGACGGAAGGCGGGTTTAGTTTCCCGAATTCGATTTAAAAGAGCACGGTTCGCGGCATTGCTCCGCTTTCGTACCGAATTTAAAATGGTACCAACATAGTTCGTGTTTATTTGATCGTTCTTTAGGTTTTAAAGCACTAGAATTCTGTTGATATTGTTTTTACATTTACGTGAACCGGATCGAGATCTGCCGAGTATATCGATTGTTTTTGTAAGTTCCACGATTTGTTTTTCGAAATTGGACATTTGCGATGAATTATTCGTATCAGCCTGAGATTTTCTAGGAATCGAGTAAGATGAGTTTTCGGCGCTCGCAATATGGTTAAATTCGTTTTTGAAACTAGAAACTTCAATAATTTTATCCGCCATAGACGCGATGTTATTTAACGAGTCAGACGCTAGTTGATAATATAGCTACTTTCTGAGTTGGTAAACGTTGAAACCAGAGAGTTTTTAATAAATCGTCGGAAACTTTCCCGGCTGCTAATTCGCGCATTTCGGTAAGCAAATGAGACGTTTTTTAATCCCCCAATTCGATCTCCTTGAGGAGTTTACGTAATCGTAATTCATCCGACTCCAAAAACGAGCGATTAATCTGGTCTTGAGCGCGTCGTACCTACATATTAGTCTCCGGAGGATTTAAAACAATATCACTAACCTGACTTAAAATTTCATTCTACATTGCTACAACGATATGATGAAAATATGATCGTAATTCTCGAAGTGAAAAAAGTGACTCAACTTGTTTAAACTACAGTTCCGGATTATTGCGCCAAAACGTGGGAGCTTCAAAAACACGTAACACCGTGATCTCTGCGGTGGTCAAATCGTTGACCGATTTTTCATCCGTCATGTTGAAGTTGAGAAAAATATATAAATATAAATATATATTCCGCACGATTATATACGATATTATACTCAAAAATGTACCTTAGTCAAGGTCACCAGTGTGGGGTATTAAAACACATGTTTTATTCCACTAAAAATGTGTTTTTATTATAACATGTAAAAATAAACAAATACTACAAAAATGATTAACAAGGATAATTAAGAAAGTATACAAAATCATTCATTACACATAGGGTTGCACAAAAACGATAATGGTTCGATATATCTATGAATGAAATATCGATGTAAACTTTTTTTTAGGTATCAAAATATCGAAATATCGATATATCGATATAATTTTATATATTAATATTAATAGGACACATAAATAAATAACAAGTAAATATTTTAATGTATAATTATGTGTACATTGAACATTATACAATTTACAACTTGTAAGGTAAAACATTTAGAAAATTAGAAATTCAGAACCAATACTTATCATCTAATGATTGTAAAAATACAAGTTTTGACAATCTTGAGCCTAATAATCTGTTTCTACTTTTAGTCATAATGTTACCGGTCTTACTAAATCATCTTTCTGATGGTACTGATGTGACTGATATAAAAAGGTATTATCTGGCTAGTTTATATAGATTTTAAATCGCAGCGATAAACAATTAATAGTTATTGACAGTCATCAATTTTTAGCACCAAGTAGATTTAGATTTAGATATATTTAGAACTATATGTATATATGTTCATGCTAAGTAATAATTAGTAAGTAATAACTGACTCTTGACGAAAAACGGAAGAGCAAAAATAATATTTAATACCTAATAGATAATATCTATGTCCTATACTTCATAGGTAGTCTATTTAGAGTTACGATACGAATATCGATAAATATCGACATGTTTACTGTGGACTGCGGTGTATTCCAGGAATTTTATTGAAAAATAATCGTTGAGTGCAAGACTTCCGGGTAATCCTAATAATAATCACTGCGAATCGCGAATATATATATATATATACGGATACACGGTCCTGGTAACCGACAAAGGCGACAATCGAGAAAATTATAAATCCATTAAAGCCTGTATCAACGCATGTCTGAGAAATAACTTGGAAAAATTAGTATGAAAAAATAGATGGATATATCGATATTACATATATGCATCGACATTATATCGATATATCGGTATAAAAATATCGATGCGATATTTTCGATAATATCAGACTGTAATATCGATGAAACCACGGACTAAGATATACAGGACTGGAAACGAGCAAAATAACGTGTCCACACAATGGAACATATGGAGCGGGGTACGGGGGAAAAAACTACCTACTAGCAACACAACCGCCATCTAGTATTTCTATCATTGAACTACTATTGAAAACTACAAATTAGTAAATTACATTATATTGTAGATTATTAGTTATTAGCATGACAAAATAGATCTATTTTGTCATGGTTATTAGTTTATTTACTTTATTACCTTCCTAGTTCCTATTAAAATTTATGTATCACAAACACCATAAGCCTAACTAATTAATATTAGGTACCTATATTAAAAACAATATTAATAATGATGTACAATTCACAATATTGTTTTGACCTTTTTTTTTGTAATAGACTAATAAATAATAATAATCATTTATATATGTATAATGTATATGTATAAACAATAAACGTTATAAGAACAAAATGCATGAATTACTAACAGCATTGACTTCAACATTAATCGTAATTAATGAAAATACATCCAGTATAAGAGCACACAACACAAATTTTTTTTTTTATAATTAATAATTAATAATATATTATTGTAGTCAGAATGGTTAAAAATAATTTGGTAAAAACTAAATGTAAAAATGATCATTATTTCAGTAGATATTGAGTACCTATCATATTATGTGCATAATGTTTTTATTTGGTACCTATTGTATATAACTTTTTAGTTTGAGGCACGGACTAATATACTTAGTAATATACTTAGTCCGTTTTTGTAAATTTAAATCGTCTGCGATATATACAAAATCATTTTGGAGGTTAATCACTAGATGGCGGTTGTGTTGCTAGTAGGTAGTTTTCTCCCCCGTACCCCGCCACATATGTTCCATTTTGTAGATAGCCCCCCAACCCTCCTGTTTGTTCGTTACCAGTCCTGTATATTAGTTCGTGGATGAAACGATAATATCGATGATGTTTGCGCATCCCTAATTACACGTAATAATTAATATAATATGAAATAACGTCACGGGAGGAAGTTTTTATATACAAAAATATTTAGTTTATTTCGCGTAACTGACAAAACTCGTATACGAGTATAACACATGAGACAAACGATCGTAGAGAACAGTAATCAGTAGGAACAAATCGAATGACGTAATTGATAGAAAATAAGATAACGTCATAAGTATTTTAAATTAATATGGGTAGATTTAAAAAAAATGTTTTAATATAATAAAAATTATTAAAATTTGAATATTTCGTAAAATTCTCGTTTTTATGTATATGATGTTTGATAAAATTGGCAATTTTGGGCATTTAGGTCTTAAAATTTTACTGAAGTATTCTTACATATTACTTAACATCACATCAAAATATTAGAAAAATCCCTCGACTCAAAATTTTGAAATTGAAATTTCAATAAAATCAATATTTAAAGTATTTATATTGATTTTACTTATTTTTATTGAAGATATTTTTTCTACCAAAATAAATGCTCCGATATTTATAACTAGTATAGGTTTTAAGAATAAAATGGGTACTTTATTTAGGTCAATTTTCGAATTTCTCAAAATTGACCCTAAGCGGTAGAAAAAACGACGAAAAAACGGCATTTTTACCAAAACTGAAAATATTATCATAATTACATGTGTCTGATCTCTGATGTACAATACAGGTTTTGGCGGAATTTGTAATTAAATAATTATTACATATTTATATTTTATTGTCATCAAGTACTCTCGATATTTTTGATAAAATAAATGTTCTTATATAAAATGTAAATTTATATAATTTTGTGTAAATATGTGTTAAAGATGATAATATAATTATAATTCACATAAGATTGAAAATTTTTTAATTATAATTTCTATATATAATTCGTATGTTACTAATGTATTAGTTGCTACCATAAAGTGCGCGAGTTCTCCACTACGACGCGCTGTTTTTAGTAGTGTGCACGGTGTCTTATAGCATTATCTCCATCAGCCGTTTCCCCATAATTTTTAAATTTATATAATACTCGTACAAGTACAATTTATTAATGTAGTTATACAGGGTGTAACAGGTCTAACTGACAATTGCAATAACTTTTTTCTATTCATTTTTTTAACTTTTTTTTTTTTCAAATAAATACTGAGCCCTTGCGCTACAATACTGTCGATTTCAAATATTTTTTTTCTACTTGGGAAACTCAAATTTGAAATTTTAAATTAAATTTTACCATTTTAAAAAAAAAATCAAAATAGCCATTTTGTAGACCGGATTTTTAGAAAAATTATGGTATTAAAATATCTTCTTAAAGTTTGTTCATTTATTTCTTATGATTTTTTAAACTTTTTGAAAATGTGAATTAAATTACTAAAATTATAGGTACAATTAATATTGTACGGGTCTATCAAATAGTCGGTGATTTGATTAACTTATCCATGAAAGCATAATAATAATAATATAACTGGGACTCATAATAATAAATATCAATTTAATGATGTAAGCGATAACAAAAATCTTGGAATAAAAATTAAATTTCGATCAGCCATATAATTAATAGTGTTA
The DNA here is from genome assembly GCA_021307375.1 of Tetraneura akinire. NCBI lineage: Eukaryota > Metazoa > Arthropoda > Insecta > Hemiptera > Aphididae > Tetraneura > Tetraneura akinire. Next base: position 5,117,620 of record JAIUCT010000015.1, read on the forward strand.
TACAATAATATTTGTTATAATTTCATGTGGTATACAATAAAATTTTTAACTTTTTCACAAACTTTAAAAAATCGTAGAAAATAAATAAATGGGTCAACCTTTATTAGTATTTTAAACAGTAATATTTTTCTAAAAATCAGGTTTACGAAATGGCTATTTTGAAATTATTAATAAAATAAAATTTTAAATTTCCAAATTTGAGTTTCCCAAGTACAAAAAAATATTTGAAATCGACAGTATTATAGCGCAAGGGCTCAGTATTTATTTGAAAAAAAAATGTTAAAAAAAATGAATAGAAAAAAAGTTATTGCAATTGTCAGATAGACCTGTTACACCCTGTATACAAATAGGTGTCCGTTATTTGGAGGGTCCAAAATTCGAAGGTATTCTCATTGATTAATAATGAAAATGTCCCCGTTTCCATAAAAACGTCCGTTATTAGGAGGTGTCCGTAAGGGGAGGTTTTACTGTATTCTGATTTCACGTTCAATTATTTGTAGTGTTGATATATAATATTAATAAATTGTATTATTTTTAATCATCGAGTTTGAAAAAGCTCACCGCCCCCCAGATAGACCGATATACCCCCAATGGGGCAGTACCAGTACAAGTGTTTTCAGACAAAAAAAAAAAATATCTACGCTACGCTTAGAATCTAATAAAATATCGATGTCTTACCGTATCCTATTTGCGATCCATACTTTTGTCTTCAAATCTTCTATTACTTTTCTTACTGATATGTTATCGTGTGTGTGTTGGTAATTAATATCAAGTATATGTATCTGCTGCAGATTACGGTTCGTTTTTAAAATAGTGCCACACTTCCTATTTTTATGATTGTAGCATCTCCACCGAATGTAACGCAAGCATTTTTTGTCGAAAATAAACAAGAATCCATCGACCACTAGCCTGGGGTGTTTAAACTTGTATTTTTTTGATAACGGCTTTGTATCGATTAGTTCTATCGACGTCATGTCTCAAGATTTAATGTCAAATTAGTCAAATTTTAATTAATCGGCACACGCGAAGTCACAAAAATACCAAAAACGTGTAGATATTATACTGAATACTACTAGCGACAGATCGGAACACTCGACGAAAGACAACTAAAGTAGCGTGTGTAGTTCTTATAACACAACGACGGTATACACAAGTTACCAACCTACAACAGGTTGTATTTGTAATTTATTGTGTATGAATAAAATGAAATCTCCTTTATTATCGTTCATCCATAGAAAACTAAATAAGTCCCACTCGTACCAACCATAGAAAATAAACTATAATACAATACAATACAACTCACATCACAGTGAAACAGCGCTATATAATCGTTACATCTGTTCCGGAGAACCAATCAAAAACCGGTTGCGCAAAATGGACGCAAAACGGTTAGGTTAGGTTCTTTTCCTCAGCGGGAATAGTATGGACCTTTAAATCATAAAATCTAATCCAGGGGGTACTGCGTGTTTGTCTGTTGATGATAAAAAATAAAGAGATAATAATATGTATAATAAAGGTATGCTTCAACTACGCGTGATACTTTATCTACCATTCTACCCAATAATAATAATAATAATAATATTATTATATATTATCGACATTATTTATATTTATTTATTTTTCAATATTATTAAATATTGAAAGATATATTAAAGATATACTTGATAATGATATAATTTTAAAAACATTTTCTAAACAGGACAGAATAATTTAATTGTAAAAATAATAATTATTTAATAAAATGTATCCTTGTATAGGATATTGTATATTATGTAAGAATGTAATTTTTTTTTTTTTTGTAATTTTAAATTTTGTTAAGGGGATAGAAGCGTCGATTTTCATTCTCTGTCCAACGCACATAAGATATAGGGATTTAGACGTTTTCTACTTCCAACGTTACGATCGATCTAGTTATGGATATAGGATCTGAAAATGGATTCGTTAAAAAGTCTACTTTTTATCCTAAATTCTTCAAAAATTGAATATTTATAAATTTTTAAATAAAATTTGTTTCAACAACAATGGGAAGAAAATTTCATCGTGTCTAACACACATTAGACAGAGAAAGAAAATCGACACTTCAGATCTCCTTAATAACTTAAATAAGATTTTGTTTTATTAATATTTAATAAATAAAATGAACTAATAAAATATATAAATTAATTACATTTTGTCTGATAAATAATTTATGCACTTTTTTACTCGCTGATAATATTTTAATATAAAAATGTAATATGTAGGTATTCACTATTCATTATATATTTAATTTATATGTATATATATATACGAGTATATGTTAAAATACATGCATGTGTATTGATATGAATAAAAAAAAAATATTGTTTATATATTGTGATATAAATGATATTGAATTAGAAGTTTTACCTAGTGGTGTTTAAAAAGAATTTGATTCTAAAAATTTAATAAATAAAAATGTTGGGGACTTCAGCCCCCAGAAATTTTGACCCTTTTTGTGCCTATGTATATAATATATATATATATATAAAATAATAATAATATACATAAAAATCGAAGTAATAATAAAAAATATCAATAGTCAAAATAATAACATAAAACGCTACATATAAAAAGAGAATATTATATGCTACCGCTACCGTTTATGACGGCCATACACGTTACTACACATTTTTGACGCGCAGAAAGGGAATTAGGGGCAAAATGCGTCGTGCAGACGCACTAAAACCAACCGATATTCATCCAACAGCCGTATCTTTCTTTTGTGAGTATATATAAAATATAAAAGTATTATTACATTATACATATTTCCTCATAGGTAAATTGTAAAAAATAAATATGTACCTCCAGTGGCGTACATAGGGGGGGGGGGGGGGGGTTCGGATTCAAACCCCACCCCAGGACCAAAAAAAAAATAATAATAATAAAATAAAATTGTGATATTAATGATGAATTTCTCATTATTAATCATCCGTGTATAGTTGTATACTATGAAAAAAGATTTCATACCGAAATTATAGTTGCTGTATATCAATCAAAATAGACATTTGATCGTACATAGTCAGTTAGTTGCGTGCGGACATAAATACCTATTACCTAATACCTAATACCTATTCACACATATCCGATACGGGTCCGTTCCGATTTGTATCAGGTCCGATATTTTGATTATAGTAAAATTTGAAAAAAAAATCGGATGCCTATTCATACATGTCCGATCCGGCACAATTCCGTGTTTAATCGTCTGAGCTCTGACGAAAAAACGGTCACCGATAAAAGCCTATTCTCACTGCTCCGTGCCGAAATCCGTCCGGGCGCAAGAAAATAATTATTTAATGAGTTTTAAATATGACTATTCGCACTTATCCGGGACGTGTCCGGGCCGGGCCAGATCCGAGTCGAAAAAATATCGTCGAAGATGATTCTCTTTCCGGGTTCTCGGACGTGTTTAGAAAAATCCAATTCAATATAGGCTACAAATTTTAATTATTTTGATCGGAGAGAGCTCGGAAACCTCGGAATTGATGTGTATGAATACGTCAATTGAATAACGAGTAGTTCAAATTTTTGAAAACACGGATGCCCTAACGGAACGGATTCGGAACGGACCTGGATCGGATACGTGTGAATACAACATTCGGAACGTTAAAAATCGGAACGGACCCGGATCGTTTATATGTGAATAATTTTTACCTTTTATTGATAAATAAATGTATTTAATGATACCACATTTACATTAATAGATTCAGTAGTTCAGTACTTGTGCTATAAAGAATATTATCATTTGTACCAATATCAATAGATATTCAAGTCTAGAATATTATTCAAAATATAATTTAGTTACCTACTTAAATTAAAAAAATAAATGTTTAGGGTTACTCCAACGTTAAAATTTACAGTGATATTGATTCAATGCCTAAAGTCTAATGACAATTAGGTAAATTAAATTTACTAAATTGTACATTTAATATTAATAATTTGATGTTTGAATATAAAGAAACAATTATTATAATATAAAATTATAGGTAGGTACATTATATTAATTTAATCTCTATTTTAATATTTTATATTGGGCATAAATGAATTTATTCATAAAAAAATTTATGTACAATTGAAAATGACAATAAAGATATTGTGAGATTGTGATTAATTACATCTACTTGTTTTGGCTTTTTACTGAAGTAATCAAACAAATTATTTAATAAATTGAAACGTGTACAGTCGAAATTGCAGTTATTAAATGAAAAAAAAGCAACAACAAAATATCAACGTAATATTGGTTATAAAGATAAATTACATGGAAACATGAACTTCATGGATTGAATAATATAAAAATAAAATTATTATTATTTATTAATACGAAATACCAAATACGAACAAACATAGTGACTCATCGGCCACCAGTTACTACCTAGTCATGTGTTGTATGAGACGTTTTGTCGTATTTCCCATTTGTAATGGTTTATAAATAAGCCGTCAATAATGCACATGCGTATGTAGATAGACGAATGACGCGTAAAGTTATACGGGCTATTTTATTAGCTACAACATAACTGGTTTCGTATTCATAAATCGTAATCATACCTACAACCAGTGCCGGCGGAACGGGTAGGCGAGCAGGGCTCTTGCCCGGGGCCTCGCGCATCCACAAGGGCCTCGCACTCAAATATTATTTATGTTTGTTTCCATCAAATTTATGGAACTTTATCAAACACATAAATGAACATGCTTTGACCTGTTTCGGTGTATTGTAGTCATCCACCATCTCCTTTTTTCCCACGGTTTCTTAATAATTTTTTGTTATACGTATGAAGAAAATTATAGTAAGTAAAGGAACATAATGCTGCAGTAGCATTCAACTCTATTTCGTCCATTTTGGACCATTAGTAATAAGTAATTAGTAATATTAATAAGTAACTGAAGAACTGAATAAAACGACTAAAACGAGAGACGAGACTACAAGAGTGTAGATGGTATGCGCCTCGTTACACCTCGCCTCGTCCAACCCCGACACGAGGCGACCTCGCGAGAGTGTAGAGCTAGCATAACATAATTTGTATTTTTTACGCCATAATTTTACAAAAAAATAGTACTACCTATGTTTTTCAATGTTTTCAAATTTATTTATAAATAATAAGCATATTATAGCAATTTTATCAGGGGGGACGATCGCCCCGTCGACCTTATTCACGAGCCACCACAGCATTTACCATTTTATATATATTATATATATATATATATAACTGTTTAAAGTATAAAAATAAGAGCTGATATTGTTGTAGAAGGGATATATAGGACTAAAAATGATAGTGTTGAATTTTGATTAAAATTTAAATGCAACGATATATCATTTGATATAGATTCGAAAAACGATTCTGAGCGATGTATAGTCAGATTTGGTTTTTATAGGCATTATACTCGTATTGTTTAAACGTAGAGACTGTAAAATACGAATAAAAAAATTTTAATCGATACATGTATATTGTCCAACTGAACTTCTCTCAGAATCGTTTTACGAATGTAATGATTTATTATTACATTGAAATTTTAATCAAAATTCAACACTATATCGTCTTTACGCCTGCAGCAGTATCTGCAGCACCTATTCTTTTTGATTTTGTTTTAGATCGAATTTTGTAGGTAGGTATAAAAAAAAAATTATTATACACATGTATTAACGGAACAATTTTTTTTTTTTTTTTTTAACGCTTTTCGTCATTTGTACTTCTATTATAATATACTCGAACGTTCGTCAACAAAATCGAATAATATCACCTCAATGTGGGAAAATTTAACGAGAAAAAAAAAAAAAATGTTGAACTCTCTTCTATAAAAATTATCCCTGAAACGCGTGTGTCTGCACTATACATTATTATTATACGATAACCGCCGCTGTTGCGTTTTTATAGCGTCGACATATTTCCGCGTGACATTGCAATATAATAATATCCGGCGTGTTATGTCTTATGTGTGTGCGCGACTCGTTCGGCTATTATTGTACGTATTATTATATTATTATATAGAAACAAGAGAAACGTATAAAAAAAAAAAAAAAAAAAAAAATTAACTACCACGGGATTTCGTACTTGCAGCAGTCAAATTGGAGAGTTTTGCGAATTTAAACGATTTTCTCGTATAATATCATATATTATATTATTGTATTCTTTTTTGGGGGGGAGGGAGGGTGGACGTACGCGACTTTTCACATCTGGTGAATTATATATTTTTGTCTCGGACGAAAATAATATTACACAACAACAATCGTCTATATTATATATACATATGTGTGTGTGTGTGTGTGTGTGTGTGTGTGTGTGTGTGTGTGTGTGTGT
>JAIUCT010000015.1:5123937-5150363 GCA_021307375.1 Tetraneura akinire
TGTGTGTGTGTGTGTGTGTGTGTGTGTGTGTGTGTGTGTGTGTGTGTTCACGAAAGAAATACGTCGAGTCGCATAATATATAAGACTATACGTCGAACTTTTAATCGTTTCGAGTAATAAATATAGTCACTATATATATTATTTCGTCAATAAATATTATCGTTCTGACTTTGAACGCAACTTGCGAGTTGCGACGAATATACACGATATTATATTAATAATAATAATAATAATAATAATAATAATAATAATAATAATAATAATAATAATAATAAAAAAAAATAGTCTTACTTTTTCTTTTAAAAATATTGATGTTTTCATTAATGCGATATACGCTGTATATTGCAAACGATTCGACGAATTTAATTAGGTATACACATAATTATTACTAATTTTATAGTACCTACACAATATTTACTATATTAAAAATATTTCGCAGTTATATAAATGTAATTAAAATAAATTTTGTTATTTCTTTTTTTTTTCTATTATGTTTTATATTTGTACCATTTAAGTACATTTCCCCTGGGGGGAAGGGGTCAGGACTTGATGATGAACGGGGAAAAATTTCCTTACGTCTATTTATTATAAACATATAGTACATATTAGTTTTTAAATAAATATTTTATAATTTTATATACGCGTATAGATAGATATCATATCAATTGGTATTTATTTTATATTATCATTCTATATAGACTTCTATATTATAGAGTTATAAGTTATAACTAGGACTGAGGACTTCTAGTACTCTAATATATTGAAATATGTATAAAATTATGTAAAAAACAAGAAATATGCGTTTAAAATATGCATCTAAAAAAATGTAATAAGTACAAAATGTTAGTAGGTACATTATTTAATTTAAAAATACTTCACTTTCTGTATCTTTTACTTCTTGGATTTCTTCATTTATATAAATACGAAATTAAAATATTAATTTATAGTTTGTACTAATTATTTTTTTTTTTTTTTTTTTACTTATGTTTTTTTATCGGCCCGCATAAACTGTCGTATTTTTGTCGTTCCATTATAATATGAAACGAATATAATTTTATTGTCATTATACTAGAATTTTTATTAAGATTGTATTTTTCGATATACAAAAATAATTTTATTTCACATTACACAGTGAAATACTACAACATATTTTCTAAATGTATACCTATTTTTGTCCAATATCGAAAAATTTTAAAATAATATGATTTCAATTTTTCTAATATACTCAAATATGCATTTATATGAAAAATAAAATGTTAGATATAACCTCTTAATATTATGAAACATATTTGTGTATCACGCACATAGTTTTGCGATCTTTCTAGATAAATATGAAAAAACTAAAAGTCCTCAGCTCTAGTTATAACTTATAAACAATAAATTATTGAAATAGAAACTTTTTTAAATATACGAATTTTGAAATGTTTAATCAATTATTGTGTGACCATTTTTAAAATATTTCATTATAATTTCATTCGATACACACCCGTCACACCTGTTGACTATACATTTGCTGACCAATTTCGATTTGCGAGTACGCCCCGTGCGAATATTATACATATATACATGCAGTGGTCAAAATATATGAAGGATGCCTAGTTATTTAACGAAAACTTAATATTTTTATACACTACAGACTAAGTAATTTCCCCGATAAGTAGGTACTTACTTATGTCTAATTTATATTTATATTGTAGTATCTATATATTATATTATATTATGTAGTAAAATCTTAAAAATAATTTCTATATCATTGCCCTTCATACGACTGTACGAGTATGTAACACTACAAATTTTAAAATATTACTTATTTTAACATAAAATATAGGTTATTATTAAGAGTATATAATAATTTTAGTGGAGGGATGGATTGTGTTAACTAAAGAAAGTAGAGGGATGGCTTCCCCTCGTATCCTCCCAATTCTGCCACTGCGCGTATATATATACTTTGTGTTTTAGTTATTTATTTTATATTTATAATTATATTACCAAATTAGTATTTAAGTGTCCTCCCCTCATCCGAAATATTGACCTGAAGACACTCTTGATTAGATATGAATATATTCATATATGCGGCGTTTGTATATACTGTATATAGTGTATATAAGTATACCTATCTATAGATAACCTCTATATGACCGCTGTTAAACCCTAAGAAACAGAACTTGTGTCTATAATAACATATTAGCTTCGTTCTCGAGGGCTGAAGTTTTCCGCATTGAACGAATCCGGATCGGATCAGACATCATTATACAGCTGCGGGCAACGTATTTGTGTGACGTACGGCGACACGAACACTTTCGTACCTCTCGGCAGTTTGCACTATTGTAGTTTTTGCAATAAAAAAAAAAAAAACGAAAGAAAACGAAAATTGAAGTACCTATTTAAACTTTAAAGATAATTGTTACATAGTCAACGAGACAATGTATCAATAAACTTATACGTGAGATCACGCGTTATATGATGTCTGCAAAACTCATGAAAGGGTTGTATGTCAACCATGCTACTGGAAAAAGATACTTTCGTCTAGTTATTTTTTTATATTATTTTCATTAAATATCAAACCTAAAACTTTCGAATTTAATCTTATATTACATATAATATATACCCGTATATTATAATAGCTATTATGACCAATGACGTATTTATAGGAGATAAATCCTCCCCATAATCCTTTTTTTCTTTTTAGTGATATTTTTTGATAAATAATATATTTGTTACCTTAAACTCTATCGCCTCATGAGTCAATTCCATATTTTCCTATTATATCTCCCTTGACAAAATCCTAAATACACCACCTTTCATATAATATGGATTCTTAGATTTTCGATTGCACTACAAATATAAATTATAAAATGTTATAAAAGATAAATTAAAACTTAAGATTTTTCTAATATTTAGATGTAAACATGTTAAGTAATATATTGTGAGTATTGCGAGTATAAGTTCAGTAAAATTTTCAGATTAAAAAAAAATTGTTAATTTTATCAAACATAGAGGTAAAAACGAGAATTTTAGAAAATATTCAAAGTTTTATATTTTCTCAAAAATCAAGGCAACCGTTCCAAAATTTTATCACGTATATGCTATGTAAACAGCTAAAGAAATTTTTAATTCTGTAAATTCAAAATGGCCCGAGTTATCGTGAAATATTGAAATATATTTCGTCAAAATTTCAGTTTTCGTAAGACATGCCGTATTTTAGTCAATTTTTTGTAGCTCTTTTTACGGAAAATTAAATTATAAAAAATTCGAAAAATGACCTCTAAATACCTGTAAAGTACGAAATACATTCACTTTTCTATCGGAAACATATTATGCTATTTGTGAAAATTAGACCATTATTTTTTGGTCAAAAAAGTGTCTAGACATAAAAATAAAAAAAAACACACATCATTGTCAAATCAATACATTCTTCGGTTCTCTCGGAATCTAAAAATAAGTTTTTTTTCATTAAACAAGTCGTAAAAATTAAATTAAATTTAATTTAAAAAAAAAACCACCAAATTAAAAACAAATATTTATCTGTTTACAAATCTCATTATTTATATACGTTTTAATAATCACAACCCGCACTATGGGTAAATTTTATTTTTTACATTAATGTTACTTTTCCAAAGACAAACATAATATTATATACGTTTATTGAATAATATAGTATTTTTATTAGTCGTTTTGTATAATGTATAAATATTATATGATTACTTTCTCGGAGGGAAAAATATTAAAAACATGTTTCTCAAAAACAATCAAATCAAATCAAAATATTTTTAATTAATATGACATTATTTTAATAATGTTTAAACGAAGGACACCGAAACGTGTACTTATGTATAATTTTTCTTAAAACCTAATCGGTTTAAATTGTTCGTTAAAAATATCGAGGGCCATTAAAATAACATTATTCAAAAATATGCGCAGTTACAACTGCAAACCAATATTTAAAATAAACGTTATGAACGTTTGATTTGGAAGTTTTTCCATTCGCATTCTGATTTCTTCACAGTATCGAATTATTATAATAATAATTGAGTCATTTACTCAATTTTGTGTAGAAAATAATAATAATATATTAATACCTATATTACTGTTCTAATATTTTACTAAAATATACATAGATACGTATTTTCCTTTCCCAACAAATAATATAATACTTAAACTTATCTATAATACGGTCTGCCAGCCAAAATTCTATACACAATTATAAAATACATTACATAATAGTCATAATAATTGTTTATTATTAATTTGTGCACCACCTATTTGGACTATTACGAAAAATTTTAAATATTAGGACTCAATTTAATTATATATAATGACATAAGACATCATTAGATACATAAGAAATATATCATCATACTGACATTTGAGTAAAATGTCACAGATGAATATTTTTAATTTTTTAGCAAATAATTATTTAATTAGCGTGCTAACGACGCACGTTCTATAGTCAGTGGTGATAAACCAGTTTAAAAACCAACGTATTTTTTAATAAATAATAATAAAGATTGCAGACTTTTTAAATTTTTTATGCAATCGCGTTTATAAATAATTATTATAATTTTTCACACGAGTTTTTTATTATCAGATAAATCACCACATTTTTCGTCGTTTTGTTCTTTTTATCATTGCAAATTTTATATAGTATCGCAATGAAAAAAAAAAAAAATATATTATAAGAAACAAATTTTGTCGAGTAGATTAAAACAATAATTGATTAGTTATTTAGTTATAAAATACTGGAAAATATTTAAATATTAATAAGACATAAAAATATATAACCAAGTATATATTATTAATCCCACGTGACAATATTGTTTTTTATATACCTACAATACAGTCACGTATAAATATTAAATATGCACATTACACGTATATAAGTAGGTATATGGTATGTGGTTATAGACACTCGGAAGGATTTAATACAAAAATAAATCTTGCACGATGCAGAGTAAATAATTTTGAATCGTAAAAGAGGACGTAGGATAAACCGTACGGGGATAAGTATTTATATACATTTGGTTGATGTTTCTAAAATATCTAAAATACAAATTCGGTATCTGAGTAAACGTATTACAAAATAAACATAATCTTATCTTAAAATAATCGATACCATCGTTTATTATTATTTATTTTATTCTGAACGGGTGTAATATACTTTCCGATTCCAAAAATAAAATATATATATAAATACTTTTACGATAATATATTATTATTTCACGTTTGTACGATTTCAGAAAAAACGTATACTTTCGAAGTTAAGGATCATGGTTGTATTACCCGTTTTCAATAGATATACAAAAACGTACCTAGCGTACTAGAATTACCATCAAAACTCTCGAAACGGTCATAGATTTCTATTATTTTTATTTTTCATTTTTAAAATTAAATTTTAAAAATTATTTAAACTACGGTACCTATTGTTACGTACCACGACCTAGTTTAATAATATTATACATTTATACTACAAAACAATATAATTAATAATATATAGATCGCATAATGCCATCTTAAACTTTTTACTGTAAAAGACTAAATATAATTACATAATAGTCTTATTATTTGTAAATATGAGAAAACACATCATTCAATAACAACAAGGTGAAGGGTTAAGATTGGCAACTAATATAAAAAGGCATCGAAAACAAAGCACTAATCAGACGACCAACGACACCCAACATCATAGCCGAGATGACCAGCGGCACTCAACGCCATAGCCGATACGACCATAGCAGATGTCCACAGGTAATTAAACGACTACAGACTTACCAGAGAGCGACAAGAGGAAACTCTCTGCGTTTATTCACTTTTAGGGAAGACTTTCCCAAATTATTTGTTAACTGAGTTAAATTGTGTTATTTCTAATAGAAGTTAATTGTGATTACATTCAATTATACGACTATATTATATTCATTCACGACAACAACTACAGCAGTCGTATTATTATTATTATTATTATTATTATTATTATTATTATTATTATTATTATTATTATTATTATTATTATTATTAAATACATGCATTTCTTTAATAAAATGCAGTGCAGATCGCTTTTTTACAAAGCTGGACATTTTTGCGTTTTTAGAGGACAGCGGGACACTTAGTTCTGGCCAAAGACGTATACCTAATATATTTTATTGTGGATATAAACTTGACAACGTCGCATGAAAAATCATCGATCTTCGTATCACTTTTAGGTAGGTATACTATATAATATTGTGTTCTGTTATACATATACATTATTACAAACTGTATTATCCGCAATCGGGGGATTTACTCGAAAAAAAAAATTTGGAACTCAATTATTTTGTGAATACAAAGATGGATTCCCACGATATAAGGACTGTCGCCGTCGGACTATGTAGTTTTGTGACCGTCCGAGACCCTTGTCCCTTAGTGATTAATGGTTATATTACTATATTGTTATTAACGCGTTTTTAATACCGTATTAAATACGTTTATATCCATACATTTTATCCCTCATTATTGTATAAAGAATATTATAAACTTCGATACGGGCGTATACGGAAATAAAATAACCTTTACCAACAACGTAGCATTGTTGTTATAACGAGCACATAATGCGACGTTCTTCACTTCTTGGAAATTCAATACACGAGAAACGAGATGATTGTCTTGCAAGTAGATAGGTGTGGACGAAAGACGAGGTAATAAAATCTATATAAACCGAGAACCTTTTGTTCCTTTTGTCATACGAACGTCAAAAATTAAGAAAAAAACGTCCTGTAAAACCGTTTTCTCTCGTCCGTGCAAACAAGAACATTTTAAACCATAGGTTCCCAAACTATAGTCCACACACGCTTACAAAATGTAAAAATATTTTAATAATTTCATTTCCCTTTGAGGCATAAAACTAATTATTGACAATCGTGTATAGTACGTCGTTTATTTATAATTTTATATTACATTGTTCTAAAATATGCGAAAAAAAAAATGATCGAAATGATGAAAAATTAACCCAAATGAATATAATAATAGAAATAATTATTCACGAAATAATAATAATTTCAATCAAAATAATTATCCTAGAGGAAATAATTTTAAAAATAAACTTATAAAATGTTTTAAATGTAATGGTGAGCATTAGCCAATGTAGAAATACTTATAACAATCGACCGCCTGATCATTGTAATTTTACGCGACCCAATACAACTAACTACGATGTACTATGTACTATGTACTATGTACCATGTACTATGTACTATGTACCATGTACTATGTACCATGTACCATGTACTATGTACTATGTACTATGTACTATGTACCATGTACCATGTACCATTACCATGTACCATGTACCATGTACCATGTACCATGTACCATGTACCATGTACTATGTACCATGTACTATGTACCATGTACTATGTACTATGTACTATGTACTATGCACTATGTACTATGTACTATGTACCATGTACCATGTACCATGTACTATGTACTATGTACTATGTACTGTGTACTATGTACTGTGTACTATGTACTGTGTACTATGTACTATGTACTATGTACTATGTACTATGTACTATGTACTATGTACTGTGTACTATGTACTATGTACTATGTACTATGTACTATGTACATATTGTAATCAGAATGGACAATGATCACGGTATAAATGAATAATATAAAATACTTAATAACGATAGATATGATCACACATGACACACATCATTATGTCAGGAATTAATATTTATATTTTGTTTATCTAAAATATAACGTTATTAAATTATTACAGCGTTAGAATAATATTTAATTAACCATACTACATAATGTGATAACAATAAGGTCAATAAGTACATAACGATAATTAAATAATTAATAAACTAAGAGAATGCAATTTGGGTACAATACATATTCTATTGATTTCTCAATGGTAAAATTATTTTTAGTTTCAATTTTTTTTCTATATTGCCAACAAACATTAAAAAAAAACCCAAATTATTAGTATCATGTGTTGTTAAGTTGGAAATATACAATTAAAATGAGAAAAGAACGTGAAAAAGCATTTTTCGAATAAATCATCGAAATAAGCAGAAAAAAACACTTTCAAATTTCATATTTGTAATAATTGTTGCAACATGACAAATTTCCATAGCACTCTGCTAGATTTAATATCAATCTAAAAAAATAAGCAAATAATGCTTTAAGTCCCGAACCTTGATAATAACAAATTAAAAATAAATAACGATAAAAATATTGAAATAATTAATAACGAGAATTGAGAATATAGTACAAATACCAATGTTGATGAGAATAATAATAATAATAATAATAATAATAATACACTTAGGCTGCTTTCACACAATGGTCGAAAACCCGTTATGTGTGAAAGAAGCTTCAAGATAATAAAAGATGTATATAGCGGTAATGTGTTAAGTCTGGTAAGTGGTAATAAATATTTAAATACTATTGTGATATGTAGGTATTTTGTACTTTATAGTTTTATATTATATCTTATCTCATGCGCGTATTGTGAATTTGTGACTCGTGAAGTACAAAGGTCGAATAAATGTCTACGTGCAGGAGGTGGACACTTCGTTATTATTTCAAAATCAGTCGCCATGTTCTCAGACGCGATGTTATCAATATAGTCACTAGACAAGTACGGGTTCACAACTCGAATAGTCGCAGAATATATACATAACCACAAAATATGTAATTTATAATATTATTATTTATTATTATTTATTATTATATTTATGCTAGCATAATATAAACAATGATAACATCGCATCCAAGAAAATGGCAACTGATTTTTCTCCAGTCGTATGTTGCCTGTGTAAATTCTGATTGTTATATTCTGTGCTACACTGCTACGTGTTTGCCTTTACAAAAACGTGTTTTCACGTTTTACATATAATTTTGGGTAGGAACGTAGGACAAAATATTTCGTCATCCGGTTATAATAATACGGGTACCAACTACCAATACGTTAGTCGTTAGTATAATAGTATAATCATTCGTGATCATGCCCTTTGCGTATACATCTAAACCCAGTGGTTCTTAACCTTTTTTTTAGTTCAGGGCCAATTTTATCGTAATATTTAACTGCTAACCTAACGCCTCATGCAAAATCAAATTTTCTTTTTTAAACATACGAGTATATTATATATTCATTTATTCATCGGTATATTATTATAACATTATTAATAAAAGTAAAAACTCTTATTTTTAGATAGTAATGGTTATAATATTTTACACCACTCATCAAAACAATTTAATATTATTTAATTACACACTTTAAAATAAATGTATTTATAATACGAGAGTACATATTCGTAAATAATTACAAAAAATATGTACATTGTATCGTGTAATATGAAATTATTTGAGTTATTCCTATATGAAATATCGAGAACAATAATAATTTAGTCGCCGCCAGTCGTTATCGAGTCCATGAATCATTATCGTTTTATCGTCTATACGCATAGCCTTATCTCCGTCAGACGTTTCCCCATAATTTTTTAATTTAGATAATACTCGTACAAATACAATTTATAAATGTAAAAAAAAAAAAAATAATGTTTAAATATACAAATAGGCGTCCGTTATTTGAAGAGTCCAAAATTCGGAACTATTCTCGAAAATGTCCCCGTTCCCATAAAAACGTCCGTTATTAGGACAGGGGCGGATCTAGGTATTATTCAAGCGGGGGGTAATGACAATTTCAGTGATGACATATGCGTGTATATACGTAAATACTAAATAATAAGTGTAAGAACTTATATATTTCAACCAGTGGCGTATTTACGGGGGGATAAGGGGATCAATCCCCCCCATTGGCTGTAAAATATGTAAATAATTATAGCCATCATATTAAATACTATTTTAGATTCTGAACGAAGCGAAGAATGTATTGGTTTTACAATGATGTGTGATTTTTGTTTTTGTTTTTTATGTCTGAAAACACTTTTACTATTAAATAATGCTCCGATTTTCATGAATAGCATATGATTCCGGCTGGAAAGTTGATGTAGTTAGTACTTTATTTAGGTCACTTTTCGAATTTATCAAAATTGACCCTAAGTGGTAGAATAAACGACGAAAAAATGACGAAAAAACGGTATTTTTCATGAAAACTGTAATTTCAACGAATTGGATTTCAATATTTCACGATAACTCGGGCAATTTTGAAGTTAGAGACTTGAAAATTTTATTGAGTATTCACATAGAAATTATAATTTATACCTATGTACAGTGGCGGTTCTTGAGAAGCCACAAGAGGGGGGGCGAAAATATTTGGCATATACTTACAATTATAATTTGCATATATTTACAAGTATAACATAGGTATCGGATATTATATACAGTCAAACTTCAAACATATAAAGCCGCGTCTACACTGGTAAAAATTTACGTTGTGTGTCGTGTTCGGCACAAATTTGTTCTTACGGCACTATAAATATATGTGTATATACGTAAATATATTCGACGCATTCCATACACACAATCCGTGGACCGTGGATTTTTTGCACCGCAACATAAATTTGTGTCGCCATTTCATAACGTCGATAGTCGATAACGGACGCACAACGCACCACGAAAATATTTATTTACAAATTAAAACGATTTCTACAAATATTTTCAGCGTAAATATATGCGGCTAATTATATTCCTATTAAAATCGACTTACAACGTAAATTTTTACTATTGTGGACGCGGCTTTATACATAACAAACTAATTGCTTATAGGTAGGTATATAAATATAAGCAGGGCCGTCTTAGGCTTTGCAAAGGCCCTTGGGCCCTTTTAGTAGGTAGGCCAAAAAAATGTTAAATAAAAATATAAAATGCTTATTTTATATTACTCTTTATTAGTTATTAAATATTATGGTAAATTTTAATTTACCAGTTTCGGTAATGCGATAAGGAATAAAAGATACGACTAATGGCACACAACTAAGCATTATTTATTTAACATTTAACATTCCCATTTAATAATTTTTTTTTCTTGAATATAAAATAAATATTGTTTCTAGACAGTCGTATAAAACGACACGTATCAATACGTAACAGAATAAAAAATTTAAAATTTCAATTTTAATTATTTGGGGCTCCCATCTGGTTGGGGGTCCCGGGCTCGTGCCCCCCGTGCGGCCGTGCCCATAGAGTAAAGACGGAACTGAATATAAGTAGGTAATAATTATTATAATTTAGGACTTACAGAACATCAAACAACATATTACAAAATAAAAATTATTTTGCGGTTCTATTGCTTGGCAAATCTTTCAATAATTTTTATTTTTTACACGGCTCAAGGGGAGAGGTCCACCTATCGCCCTCCCCCCCGTAAAACCGCCACTGCCTATGTGGTAATATTTTGGAACCGTTAGGTTAATTTGTCTACAAAATATTGTTGTGAACCTTTGTTCCACATTATTATTATATTAATAATATTATTATTATTATTGTTAATATTATTATTATTGTCATATCTGATATCTATCAGATTAGATATTAAGATTAATAATTGTATTATTATTATGAACATTGTAACTTATTAGTCATTACTTGTTTTTAGAGCTATTTAATTATAACAATAATCTGTATTTTATACTTAATCATATTTACTAATTAAGACTTAAGAGAATATTATATACTATTATATAAGACTAAATTCTAACTATTGTAAAGTAGTTGAGATTTGGTGCTGCTAGACGCAGTTATTATGCCCGATTTCAAACAAATTGCGATATTGTTTTTAAATCAAATATAATATTATTTTGTATTTTTATTCTTTAATCGTGTTTGACTCAACTCAACATCTAACTAAATAATTTGTAAACGGAATTAGAAACTCCGGCTTACAACAATATAGGGCTTTGAATATTTCAAAAAAATTTTGTCTTTATGTATATGTTTGATAAAATTGACAATTTTTGGCATTAATGTCTGAAAATTTTATATTTACTAGGTATATATTATTTTATATTTAATTATTTTAATTTAATATTTATATTATATATATGTATATAATATACATATATAAAGAAATTAATTATATCTATAATATTATCAAGTCAAGGGAGGGGTGATTACTCTTTTACCCCCCCCCCCTTGGATCCGCCACTGTATTAGGAGGTTTTACTGTATTTTGTTTTCATGTTCAATTATTTGTAGTGTTGTTATATAAATATCAATAAATTGTATTATTTTTAATCGCCGAGTTTGAAAAAGCTCACCGCCCCCCAGATAGACCGAACTGCCCCCGACGTTTTTTTGGTTTTGGTCCAAATAAAAATTTAATTACAACGAATTAATACTATGGATTTTATTTTTCCAGTATTTCCAATTCATAAACACGTAGCTGTGACATAACCACATTATTTTTAGTCATTTGACAGGAAGCATAAATTGAATGATTGCTAATATTATTTGATTTGGAACATTGTTATAACCACAGATTAGATTAAACCGGATAGGACACTCGGCCGTTTGCTGAAAATGTAAACAACAGAAATCGACATGACGTAATAGTGACAATATTGATGAAATGAAATTATCGTAGTATTTCACCATAGTATTGAACAAATGGTGGATTCACCATAAAAATATTAAAAATATCAAATTAATTTAATACACGGCCTTGCGTGTAATTTTTACGTTAGGCCGTGGTATTTTAATATCATTGATTAGATCACGGTCTTATGTATAGGAGATTTAACTAAAAAAGTATATATCACATATAACATTTATAATACCCATAGGCGCCGCCAGGAATTTTATTAGGGGGGTGCATCGTGAAAATATGTATATGCTGACTTCTAAATAATTCTTATATACATAATAATAATAATGGTTAAATACGTAGAAATATTTTTTCAAATTGTATGACGATACAAAGTTATTTGCACATCAAATGATATTGTAAAACTCTATGGAAATATTTTGTCATCAAATTTTGTTACTGAAGCCACAATATGGTATGAAATGTGGAAAAATGGTATAAAACCATTGGATTCTATTGAATACCTAAGTTTGATCGAAATGTCAAAAAAATTTTATCCAGCTGTAGCCGACGCAATTAAGATCGGAGCAACTCTTCCAACAACAACTTGCAGCATTGAACGTTCATTTAGTACTTTAAGACGAGTCAAGACATGGAACAGAGTCACTATGGGTGATGACCGATTATCCGGATACCGGATTGTGTCTTATGAGTGCACATAGAAAGAGACTAAAAGAGGATACCAAATTCATTGAAAATTCAATTGAAGAATTTGGAAAAAAACTTAGGCGTTTAAAATTATTATTTAAAAAATAAGTACCTATTATTTAGGGCTAGGGCTAGGATTTATATGCAATAAAAAATGATTAAATATGCATTTGGTTTATTAAAAATATGCAATAAAAATAAACTTAAATAAACCAAATAAATATTATTTAAAAACCCCATTTTCTATCAATTTTTTTTTAAATACCAATTAATAAAAATAAATATGTTAAACGCCAAAAAATATAATGAAATAAAAACTTAAAATATAAAAACGTTTTAAAAATATAAAAAAAAAAAAATTGATATAAAATTGATAAAGCTACTCAAATGAATTATATGAAACAATTGCATGATGTTTTAAATTTTCAAAAATGAACGATCTTCTGTTTGACCTTAGTATGTTTTTATATATGCTAAAACTCCGTTCAATATCACACGACATAATTTTTGCATATCTAAATGACTAAATTTTGTTAATTCCCCAGGAGTTAGATTTGAAAAATCTTCATTTAAATTGTTGCCATTTAAAATATTACGTATCGTAAACATAACTTTTAGCCCAGTATTCTTTTCTAACAAAATTTTATAATTTTTGTCAATTTTTTTCATAGATCGGTCATTTGTTTTGTTCGAGTTTACATTAGGTGTTTCAACGATTTCCAAATTCTCATCAATTAAAAATGATGCATTTTCTAATTTCAAAATTAAAAAAATTTAAACTCAAAAAATTGAGTGATAAAGCTAAAGTTACTTTTTATATAAGCTAAAAAAATAATTGAAAAAATAAATAAAAAGTATAAAATAAATAATAAATATACTATAAAACATGCACTTTTGTGTTTTTGTAGTCAAAATGTATACAAATATTCATTTTGTTCAAAATATGCAAAAATATGCATTTTACCCAAAATATGCAATAATATGACCAAAAAAAATACCACCATTTACCTTATGCAAAATAAAATAGTTTTAATACCATTAATTTTTTTTAATTTAATTTTTAAATTTTTTTTTTTTGTCAAAAAAATATACCATAGGCGCAATTAGGGTGAAAATTTTGGGGGGGCTGAATTAAATTTTAAGAAAACTTCTAATTCAATATCATTTATATCACAGTATAAAAACAATATTTTTTTTTTTTTGATATCATGGATGTATTTTCATACATACATACATATATATATATATCTGTGGCTTGGTGCAAGAAAGGCCAATGTCATATTTTGATAATGTTCAGGAATTGTAATGATAAGCCCTTTTTTCAAAATAATTGTTATATTCAATAACAAAAATTAAAATGGCCAATCTTAGTTTTAATGTTGGTCACACTTCGTTTTAGACATTGGCCCTTTTACTACCTTAAATATAATTTAAAAAAAATAACATTGGTCAAATAATCCCAATTTCGTCAAAATGTGACATTGGCCTTTCTTGCACCAAGCCACAGATATATACATAATTAAATTATAATGAATAGTGAATACATATTACATTTTTATATTAAAATATTATCAGCTAGTAAAAAAGTGCATAAATTATTTATCAGACAAAATGTAATTAATTTATATATTTTATTAGTTCATTTTATTTATTAAATATTAATATAACAAAGACTTAATGTCTAATCATTATTCATTAATTACTTTCTGTATATCTGTAAAATTATTCTTGTAGACTGTAATAATAATTGTTTTTGAACTTTGCAAGTCAAAGCTTAAATTTATAGACAGAGGAGCTGCTATACCACTGGGCATTGAGCACTGAGCAGTATAGCCAGTAAATAAGAATTACGGAAAGAATTTTGTAGAGTGGCAGACTGACAAGTGACAGTGTTTAGTACAATATTAGAGTACCTAGTACAGTATTACCTACATCTGCACAGGTTGTTTTTCACGGTAGTGCCAGTGCTGGTCGTGCGGCACAAACTAGATCTTTAATTTTTTTCATGAACATTATATATATTTATTATATTAATATTTATTAATTATTTATTATTGAAAAAATGCAGATATATTAATCTTAATTCATATTATTAAATATAAAAAAATGTTGGTACTCGTATATGTTATAGAATTACATCATGAAAATATTTAATTATAAAATATTATAATTAAATTTTCATATTTTGCAAACATTTTTTTGGGGGGGGGGGGGCTATGGCTATTTTAGAGGGGGCTTAGCATTATTTCCTGATAAATTCCAGTTTCTAATTATAACTATAAGACTTCCTATTCTATTATATAATATATATATAATTTTATACCCATATGCCATATACCATTATAATTTAATTTTTATTTGAACTGTTATACGCAAGACGTAACACGTTACGTATGCATTGTGTTTGCTATATAAATTTCTTTTTTAATTTTTTATCTATAAAAAACTGACGTATAAAATAATTTCTTAATATTATTAAAATATGTGTATTATATGTTATTTTTTTTTTATATAAAGAAAGATATTTAAAATTGCATTCCCTTGATCAGTGATCACTATAACTATACTATATATAATATAGCTGCCACTGATAATAAATTATCGATTTTAGATAAGTTACTTGCAAATACACGTTTATCAATACAAGTTTATATTGTATTGCTGAATTAAACAATATATAATTATTCGTTTTTAAAAGTATATAAAATCACTTATTTTCATAAATACCCAAATTGTAATTTACTTAAACGATCATTCTCATTAGTTAGAATAAAGTGACCTACACAAGTATCAAAATAATTTGACATTATTTGTTTGTTCCAAATTTCTGAATGGATTATTCAGACATATTTTTGACTAAATAGGTAATCACACGGGCGTGAAATTTTCATTAAAACCAATAGTGTATAATTTATATAAAAAGAAAATAATAAAAAAAAATGTTAGTATATTATCACATTTTAATCATAACATAATAACAATATCATATCAATGGTTTTTAGTGAATTAAAATTTCTATTATTATTACTATTTTTAGTATTAAAAAGTTTCTGTTATAATTAATATAAAACATAATATCATTTTTCATTAGTATTTTTTTTTAAATGTATGGCCTAAAAAATACCTAATTTACATACATATGTCATATATATTATATTAATAAAAAAATGTACATTACATAAAACAATATAAATAATTTTATTTAGTAATAATAAGTATTTCTTCAATTAATTCTATATCAGAAAATATATTCATTATAAAAAAATTAAGTAAAATTATTAGTAATAGCAAAAAATTAAATACAAGAATAATAAAAAAATTTTTCTTAAAAAAAAAAAAAAGAACAAAAATTCTATTACTTAATCATTGGTAAAATTGTTAACAGATATTAAAATGAACAACATACATATATATATGTATATAATATATAACTAAATACATTTTTTATATTATAAGCAAATTAATTTATTAATTTGTTTACTAAATTTTAATAAAGAAAATTAAAAATAATTTTAGGCGATTTTAGTAACTGATATATTATAATATGCATAAATACTTTTAAAAATAATTATTCATTTTCATGGATGTTTTTAAAAATGTTTCCATAAATTATGCAATTATAATCACACACAAACACACACATACACACATTAATACATATATAATAGATAGATAAGATTACAAATATATAGTTTAAGTAAAAAAAAAAAAAAATTATAAGTTAGGTAATAATATTCTTATTCAACATTTTTAATAAATTAACAGACATACAAAAAAAAAAAAAAATCATAATGTAATACCAATATTCGTTAAACAAAACAATTATTCTATTAAATAACTAATGTCATGTCTTTTTTATTGGGATAATTAACTTTTTTGCCTTGCCATAAGCTATTGTGTATAGTAAATGCATCAATTGTGACTGTTAGATGTCTTGTATGTACTTGAGAAAAACACTTGCCACCTGAATTGTACCTATTAAAATAATTTATTATTATTTAAATTTTATGTTTCTATAATCAAAAACAAATATATCATTATGTAATAATTATAAAAATTTTAATATTTACTTAAAAAACCTATCAAACATGCAGTCGTTAACAATCCGTGGACCAGTGCCATAAAGTTTAACTACTTCTTCTGTTTCGGGATAATATAAATACAAGGCACGAAACTGGCAACCAGTGTCTCGAAATAATATTAGAAAATGTCTAGCACCAGACCGGTTTATTTCATCGAGCACTCGTTTTTTATTTTCTCGATTTACAACACCCGGAAATACACAGTATTCTACTGCATTTAATATAATACCACGGTTTGATTTAATTACTGGCTGTTTATATAACCTATAATACGAACAAATTTAATATATTTTGTTTTTCTTAAAAATAATAATATAAATAAAAATAATTCAAATTTTTTAAATTACTTGGGTCCCGTATAATCACTCCCACTTTCACTAACAGCATCATCAAACTTGCGACGGATGGGCAACGATCCAGGACCACACGGAGATGCAGCTCTCCTAGGTGGAGTTGCCCGACCTAACCCTGAATCTGTATCACCATATTGGTATAAAAGACTGTATTGATCACAATTTGAAATTCCTAATTACAAAAAAAAATAAAATAATTAATAATAAATTAAAAATTTATTTAATGACAATTTTAATTAATTTTGTGATTGAAAAACACATGGAACATTTTTTTTAAATATTAGGTTTTTATAATTAAGTATTTTATATATTAGATGATAGGTTGGATAAGGTTAAACATAAAATGTCTTAAAAATCAGTTAATACATTTTTTTTTATTATTATAATAAGCCATAAATTTGAGTAAGGTGGATAATTTTTATGAATTATTATGGTTTTGCCTTGAATATGAAATATTAGTAGAACCAATCACTAAAACCTCTTAGTCTTATAGTATCAAAGAAACAATGAGGAACTTCCACCACCATTTATCTGGCTTATTTTTATCTTACCATACAAATTCATAAGAGAACTGGATTTACGAGGTTGATTAGTGTAAGATCCAAAATTTGTTTTATGCTTTGATTTGTCCAAAGATGAATCTGTAAAATTGTCCAAATATGCTACCAAAATTTGAAAAAAACTATAACTTAGAAAATAAATTTATACTATACATCGCTATTTTTAATTGACAAAATTAAATCCAGTTAATAAAATTCTAATTTTCAATGGTTTAATAAAAAAAATGTATATTAATTTTACATAATTATATATGTATATTATATAAATATTAAAATAAAATAACTTTTTAAATTTATTATATATTTTAGATTCTGAGCAAAGCGAAGAATGTATTAGTTTTACAATGATGTGTGATTATTTTTTTATTTTATTTTTTTTATTTTGTAGACACATTTACAACCCGAAATAATGCTCTGATTTTCACGAATAGCATATGTTACCAGTGGCAAAGTGGATCTAGTTGATATTAAGTTTGATAAAATTGGCAATTTTTGCTATTAAGATTTGAAAATTTTACTGAAGTATATATACATATTATTTAACATCATATCAAAATATTAGAAAAATCACTCATCTCAATTTTTTTTTTATAGCTGTTTTAAGTGAAATTTCAGTAAAATCAATATTTAAATTAATTATATGGATTTTTCTTATTATATTACAATATTTTACAAGAATGTTAAATAAAATTGACAAATATTTTTTAAAAATTTTTAAAATTTATTTTTAGCTGAAATACATTTTACTTAACTCAGTTCCAATTAATTGTGAATTATTACATTTACGGTTATTTTTTGTAGCTGTTTAAAGTATCAAAAAGAAGAGCTGATACTCCTGACACATGGGATACAGGAGTGTGAATCATAGCATTTAATTTTAATTAGAATTTGAATGCAATGATAAACCATCACATTCGAAAAAACGATTCTAAGTGAAGTTCTGGCAGACATAGTTAATTAGGTGACAAGGGATTTATGAGCATTTATATAGAACTCAGAGACTTGACAATTGTATAGAGTGTTCATTAATGTACTATATGTGATAAAATTTTGTTTTAAATATTTAATAAAAAATGTCATAATTTTAAAAAATACCTACATTAACCGACTGAACTTCGCTCAGAATTGCTTTTCTAATGTGATGGTTTATCATTGCATTCAAATTCTAATTAAAATTAAACGCTATGATTCGCACACCTGTATCCCATGCGGCGGGAGTATCAGTTCTTTTTAAAATATACATTTAATATTTGGTTTCTAGTTATAGTTTTTATTTTTAATTTGTTTTTGTTAATTTTTTACATAATCTTTTAATTTTTTGTAACTGATGTTTTATTATATTATTCTATTGGGTATATTTGTATAAATATTAAATATTATATAATTTAATTTTCTATACTATTTTACAACAAAAACATACTTTAATACAAGAAAAAAAATAGAAAATATTAATTTATCAAAGAAACATGTTATTTTTTGTAATATTTAATAAATACATATAAATTGAATGTAAATTCTTTATATAAACAAGAGTCATATTATATGTCATATATAATATAATAACATTACTTTATTGTTATGAACGACTATTGGTTATTACTTTATTAGTAAATTAAAAACAAATGGCACATTTACAAAATATAATACAAACCTCTATAATTTTTGTTAGTTCCATCTAAATTTTTAGGTTTACATTTTTCTTCATCAGTTGCCCCATCTAAAAAACAATAATAATTTTTAAAATACTAATATTATCTATATCTTTTCGTCTACTGTTACTCAGTGTGTCTAAAACATACACTTCTATTCTATATTTTTATATAATATTTTAAACCATATAATACTTTTAACTTCACCACTGTCATTAAAATTAAATTAATTGCATAAACAAAATAATAATATAGATACAATTAAAATTAACTAGGAACAAAGATCATGGTGAGCGATGACACAAAATACACAAATAAAACAATTTAAATGATTCTCCACTTTAACCACTGAATAATGCATGCATTTAATTTTCTTTGTAATTCTTAAATTATATACCTGAATAAATAGAAGAAACAGATGTTCGCCGTGTTTCTGTTAGGCAATCTTGTGACCCTCGATAATAATCCCGTCTAATTTGCGAATTCAATGCTATATGTATAATAAAAATACATATAAATACGGGGAGCCAGACATTTCATCATAAATACAATTTGGCCTTATTTTATAGAATTAAAAAAAAAATACTCAATAATTAATCATTTGTAATATTTATTTATTAAATTACCTAATGAAATTTTAATATGTTAAAACATTCATTATATAAATGTTACATACAAAGTCCGAATTTGTACATTTCACAAATTGCATAAGAAAAAACAAAAAATCTAAATAATTATAATAATAAAAAAAAAGAGCTGATACTCCTGCCACAGTGATATAGGTGTGCAAATCATAGTATTTAATTTTAATTAGAATTTGAATGCAATGATAAACCATTGCATTCGAAAAAACGATTCTGAACAAAAGTCAGTCAGATAATGTAGGTATTGATTAATATATTACCGTTTTCTCATTTTTTCTACCGCTTAGGGTCAATTTTGAAAAATTCGAATAATCACTTAAATAAAGTACCAACATCCACTTTCTTACAGGAAACATATGCTATTCGTGAAAATCGGACCATTATTTCGGGTAGTACAAGTGTCTTAAATCCAATTCAAAAAATAATATTAATTATTGAGTATGTATTTTGTTAAACTACTATAAAATAACACCTAACTGCCTTTATGTCAAATTGTTTTTAGACCAAAATGTTCTAGACCGATGAATACGGCATACAACAAAGAATAATTTAAAGAATATAATATTTATAGCCAATATTTATAAAAAAACTCATTAAAATTAATATAAGAGTAAAACCTTTATTTCTTTTAGAAGATGGTAAAGTTCCATGAGTTGTATCACTACAATCAACATGTATAGTTTTTGGTCGAGGACGTCCACTTTGGATTTTATTCCTTAACTTTGGTTGGCCAATTGTAGAATTATTTTCTTTTAATGAATTCAAAAGCTCTTTATTAATAGGTTTACCCTATAAAAAAAAAAAAAAAAATTAATCCTATCAATTGGTAAATAATATTTTATTTTCATTACATCTTTTTCGGCTTCTTCAATCATTTTCTTTAACCTATATTGTTCTAAAATCATTGCCCTACGTTCTTTTTCTTCAATTTTTTTACGTTTTTTCATTTCTTCTTTAATTCTTAAATCATCTTTTTTCTTTTGAATTTCTAATTCTTTTTTATTTTTTAATTCCTCTTGATTTTGTCTTCGTTTTAATGACAATAAAATAATTTTTTCTTTTTTCTTTTCCATTTCATTAAGAATGACCTAAAATAAATCAAATTAATTAATACTACATAACCAATAAAAATTAAAATAATTAAAATAATTCCATACTGGGTCTGGTTTTGTATTTTCAATTATTAACTCGACACCGGAAGTCGCTAAATGTTTGGAGTGATTAGTATTATTACTTGATATTGGTAATACAGTAGTTTCAGTGACATGATTAATCGGAGAAGATATTTCTTTTGTTTTGACATGATTAATAGGAGTGGAATTAGAGGATATATCCAGGTTATTGAGCGAAACAGAATTGTTTAATACTTGAGTTAAATTTCTTTCCTACATTTAAATACATTGTATAATAAAATTATTTATTCAAATTCATATAAATTAAATATGTAATAAAATATTACTTTAGAAATAATCTTTTTTTTTCTCAATGGAGGTTTTGGACGTTTAGGTGTTTCCTTATCTTCAAATGAAACATAAAATCCTTTATCTGATATATTGTCAGTTGTATCTTGACTAGTTTTAGATGGAGAAGTATTATAATCATTAAAGGAATTTTGATGAATTGGTCTATGTGTTCGTGTTGGAGATGGAATTCTATATGTTCTATGACCAGATGTTATCTGAATTCTATTTAAATGTTCTGAAAGATTTAATTCTGCCGTTTTCGTATTATTGCCTGTAATAAAATTTTAATTATTCAATTAAATTTGTTATATTATAGACATCCTATATAAATATATTACCAATAGACGCATGTTGCAGTTGTGCATTATCTATAGACAAAGTTGGCATTTGAGAATGATTTGCAATATGATTATTGTAATTACGACGAGGTGGAATGGGTGATACAGTAGATTCAACTTTACATTCAGATTTTTGCCTTGGCAATAAATGTGTTGGAGACTGTGTTATTGTTCGACTAAATTAAATATAAAAATAATAATTCAATTAACACTTATATAACTTATATACATACAGGTAATACATATTTAAATTAATAATGTTACGAACTGTTCAATTATTGAACCAAACTGTTCGGTTTTGGTTCAAAAACTTAACCTTCCATAATTTTTTAAAAAGCCTACTACTTACAGGGTTAATAATTATGAAATATAAATTAAATATTTATACTAATACTTATACCAAGCAGGTAAAATAAAATTAATATTGTCTCATAAAAACAAAATATAATTTCCTAACAATAAATCAAATGTTAAAAACAAAAATAATGAAATATTATTTTGATAAATTATAATTTTAAATGTTCAGTTCAAATTCATTCAAACTTTAAAATTGATAGTTTGAGAGTTCGGCTCTACTTTAAAAATAAGTAACATCACCACTAAATTCAATTAATATCATTAAAATACAAAATAATTATTACCCATAATTCCAAACATTTTGTGAATTTTTATCAAAAGTATGTGTTTGCGAAGAAGGAATATTGTCTAAGCTACTTTTGAAATTTTGATCCTTTTCAGAATGTAAGAAAAATTGTTGAGACTGTTTCTCCATATTTGATTGCATTATTTGATCAGAGTATCCATGTAAATAATAGTTATTTATTGGGCTGCTTGAATTTGAATGTATTTGATTGATATATGGTTCTTGAAACGTTGTATGATCATAATTGTTTAACACTGGCAAAGATTGTTGATTTGATAAACTTTGATTTTGTTCATATATAATACCATGTTGGATAATTTGTTCATTGGGGCTAACACAATTATTTTGATGAAAGTTCATTAAGTAATTTGGTTGCTGATTGTTGTGTGAATTATGATAATCTTGTTGGATTTCAGATTGTAAACTATTATGTTGAATATCCTTTTGTTGACTATTTAAATATTGCAAATCTGCTTGCATTTCTTTATAATTTAAATGCATTCTATAATTCAAATAGAGTTTAATGGATTTATAAGTAACATATATCATTTATTTTAAATTAATAAAAAAATAATAATTACCTGGATATTGTATTATATTTTTTTTCATTTAAATAACCTGGCACTTTACCATCATCTGTAAATGAATTCATTCGGTCTGACCATTTATTATGTATCCCATTATTCTATTTAAACCAATAAAAACATTAATATATATAATTAATAATGTTTAATTATGACCAAATATTGTAACCCTCAAATTCCTAGTCTATATATTTTTCTTTTTTTAGAATTAAAATAACTAATTAAATAATGTCAATTTGTGTAAGCCACAATAAAAATATCAATATTTTTAAACAATTCATTTTTCAATAATTATTAGTGTTAGTTAAACATACCATTTACAAAAAATTAAAAATTAAATTTCATTAATGTAGTTAATGTCACAGAACAAAAATTTTATTGCCTCCTGTAAAATTTCTTTTTTGAAGGTTACATCTGTTGGTCTATTAACTGATGATAAATTTTACCTGTAATGAAAAAGTTTGAGTATTTTTAATTGGAGTTGGTGAAACATTAGTACTATACGCTCTATTACTATAATTTAAATCAGGACTTTGTGAATTTCTGTTATCATTTTTACTCTGAGAAAAAAAAAACATTACATTTGAATTTTAACTCTAAAATATAAATCCATCAAAAATTTGTTAATTACTTTTGAAACAGCCTGTAAGAAAGCAGCTTTTCCAACAGCCTGTCTTTGACGATTCATGAGCGATTCCATTTTACGTTTGTCATTTTCTATTTGTCTACGTTTTTCTTCCAATTTTAATTTTATATTAAGTAATTGTGAACTCGTTATCGAACCATCATTTTCAGAATCATCTTTAATAATATATTTATTTAAAAATTAATGTATTATACAAAATATATTTAGATTCATGACAAAAATTTTTTTTTAGTTTTTATCATGCCCAAACATTCCCCTTCACTACATCTATTATAATCGCCCAAAATATTTAAATTTATTGCGTGCCACTCTGTGTACATCAAAGATCAGACAGTAAAACATTTTTGTAGCAATGCCAAAAAGCCTAAATCACTAAATTGCTGACATATCTCATTGTTTTGTCATACTTATACTATAAATAAAAGTAATTACCGTTATCATTATTTATAGGTGAATTTTGTTCAATCCATGTTGTTTTATCAGCAACATACTGAGTTGTATCAACAAATGATAGACTACGTTTTAGTGTAGGTACAGTTTCAAATTCATCAAAACTATCATATAACATGCGTTGTAGACCTTGGCTATTATTAGATGTATCTACGAAGCCTCTGGACATACCTAAATTTTGAATATAAATAAAAATAAGTACATAGAATTTTATTAACTAATAAATATTACTTGGACTAATACAAGTATCTTGGATATTATCTTGCAATAGATTTTGTACTCCTGAACTATCATTTTCTTGAGAATGAGAATTGACAATTCTATTTATACTATTATGTCCAATGTGAATTGCAGGCTGTTTATCAGGATTGCGACCCAGAAAATGTAAATTATCTTGAGAACCTCCAAAGTTTTCGACGGTTAACTAAATTAAATTTAAATAAAATTTATAATCTAATAATTTAATTAAATATTAAACTTGAATTTTATAATTAAAAAATTTGAGATAAAATAAGTTCCGTTTTCTATTTTTATTATGTGTTCATTAAGGGACATGATAAGAAAGCTGATATTATGATTATATGTGAACAGAATAAAACACTACCATATTGGCACTCGGACACTGATAGGAAAGCCGCAATCGCTATCCACCAGGCGATAACTGTGGAAGAAATAGGCAACCCAGGTAGAGGGTATGCGTGGGTCAGGATCAGAGGGATCTCTTGTTACGTCTCCCCAAACATAACGATAGATGATTACAGAGGTTACTTAGAGCGGCTAGAGACAAGCATACGATCGGGGTCCGGAGAAGTCATACTGGCTGGGAATTTGAACGTCAAACACGCAGAGTGGGGATCAGCAGTAAACGATCAAAGAGGATATGAGCTAACATCCCTAGCCGCCTCTTCGAATCTAAATGTGTGTAACATTGGAAACACTCCAACGTTTGAAAGAGGCTCGAGTTGTTCTATCCTCGACCTAACGTTCGCCTAACTACTCACGGCACAGGAATTAGTTGATTGGAGTGTGTTAGACGAGGAATCTAGAAGTGATCACAAATATATTTTTTATAGAAAACCCAGCTATATGTCACAACTCGAAAGATCATGTGTGTAGTATTTTGGAACAGACAAGAGATTTTACCGGGATATCAAAAATCAATGCAAATAAAATGCTTAAATAATTGTGTCATGTAATATAGAATAAATGGCAAGGTATGAGCCATGTTATTGTATTCATTCACAACAATGCCTTCTTACACACAGCAAATCTTACAGCCTTGACTTGGGACCTAGTAATTTTTATATTTATTTATACATGAAATCATCATTGGTACCAAAACATCAACAATTACAACGAGAAAAAAAGTAGTTAATACATGGTTATAATATTATATCCAGTTTTTTTTTATGAAAATATATAATTTAATCATGACAAAATAAATAGGTATGTCAGCAACTTTATGATACACATGTGGCTGCGTTACCACCCTTCACATTGTCTACTGCGTAGTTTTCCACTTGTGACTGGCTGTTCATTTATCGAATAGATATCACAAAAATATTATATTATTATATACTTAATTACTTACACAACCATCAAACAAACACAAAGGCATTTTAAATTTGTAAAATTGTCAATTTTGAATTTAAATGAAAAAAGAAAATCAATATTGTCATTTATTATTAAAAATTAGAGTGATTTTTAATGGAATTGTTTTTTTTTGGCGCCAATGCTAATAACAACCAATGAAATATGGAAAACTACAAGTACACAGAAAGTATCATATATAGTGGGCAAGCACGTATTCAGGATCAATTTTCGGGGGGGGGGGGGG
>JAIUCT010000015.1:5150463-5173971 GCA_021307375.1 Tetraneura akinire
GGGGGGGGGGGGGGGGTGAACCCCTAAACCCCCTGGATACGGGCTTGATAGTGGGGATGCGCAATGATAACCATTTTACAAAAGTTGCTGACATACCTATTTATTTTGTCATGTAATTTAATATTCTTATTGTCCAACGGAACATACTTTGTATAAGTATAAATAAATAAAAAATTATGAACAATTTTTATACTTGTGATTCATCTGAAAATGAATTTTTTCTTGATCGACGACCAGCGTAAGATTGTTTTTTTTCGTGAGGTGTAGGTATCCCAGCTGCTATATTTTGTGCATCAACATTGCAACCATTTAACATTGAATTTAAAGTAAGGACAGAACGATTGTGATGAACAACAAATTGATCATCGCTGTAATATATAAATATTTAATAATTAAATAATTTGTTAAAATAGAACTATTTTAAAATTCATAACATGAAACGTACCGATCTATGATTTTTCCATCTGACAATTTTTGATTTGTTTTGTTTAAATTCTTCTTAACTGAATTATTATGTGTATTGTTCGTAACTAAAAATAAAATAGATTAATATTATTAAAATAAATAAATTATATTATAAACTGAAAATTGTACAATTTATAAATACAGGTTTAAAATATAATAATTTATTATATATCAAAACCGTGTGTATTACATTATATAAAATATAAATTATCATACAGTAAAAATAAATCTCATTAACCTGTTAGCAAAAATAAAAAATAAAAATAAATATTACACACATTATTTAATTTAACAACAAATAATTCAAAACAATTTTATCAAATACAAGTATAATTAACATGCAATTTTAGATATTGAACGAAAATAAAAAATCTATTAGTTTAACAATGATGCATCTTTTTTTTATGTATGTAGACACTTTTTCTACGCGAAATAATGCTCCGATTTTCACGAAAAGCATATGTTTCCGATTGGAAAGTGGATGTAATTGGTACTTTATTTAGAACACTTTTCAATTACTCAAAATTGACCATATGCCATAGAAAAAACGACCAAAAAATGGAGAGAAAACAGCATTTTTCACGATAACTAATAACATTACGGCAATTTTATACTTAGATATTTCAAAATTTTATTGAGTTCACATAGTTACTATATAGATGCAGTGCTTGATTTGGTGGGGGGGTGGGGGTACGCGGGGGGGACGGAGTACCTCTTCTATTTTTTTATTTTTTTGACTAATTATTAAATCCCCTATGATATTACATACTTAAGCATATTCGGGGAACGCTAATTTTTTTGAAAGTCTGATAGTCCCCCTTCTTTTTTTTCTCCAAATCAAACACTGTATAGATGTGATAAAATTTTGAAACTGTTACATTAATTTTTCTACAAAATATAGAACTTAAAATATTTCGTAAAATTCTCATTTTTAAGTATATAATGTTTGATAAAATTGGCAATTTTGGGTTTTAAGGTCTGAAAATTTTATTGAAGTATACTAATATAATAATATACATATTACTTCACATGATAACAAAATACTAGAAAAATCCTAAGTGTCAATTTTTTTTTATAACTGTTTAAAGTTGATATTTTTAATTTAATCAAAAATCTTAGAATCTATACAAGTATTTTTACTATTTTTTATTTCTCAATACTTTTACAATAAAATTTAATAAAAAAGCCAAAAAAATTGGAAAATTTTATTGAAGTATAATATACATCTTAATGTATTTTCAAAATATTATAAAATCTCAAGTCTCAATTTATTTTTATAGGCGTTTTATGTTGAAATTTTAGTAAAAACAATATTTATGGTATATATTTTCTTATTATTATTATTTCTCAATATTTTACATTAAATAAAATTGACAAAAAATTTTGAAATATTTTAAAAATTGTATACATATTAGTTAACGTATTTCCCAAATATTAGAAAAATATCAAATATCAATTTTTTTTTATTCCTATTTAAAAAGTTAAAATTTGAGTAAAATTAATATTTAAAGTTTTTATATGATATACCTATGTTGTTTTTTTTCTGATGTTATCATATCAAAATATTAGAAAAATCCATTGTCTCAATTTTTTCTTATAGCTGTTTAAAATTGATATTTTTATGTCTGAAGACACTTTTACTACCCGAAATAATGGTCCGATTTTCACGAATAGTACATGTTTCCATTAAGAAAGTGGATGTTCTTGGTACTTTATTTAGGTCATTTTTTGAATTTCTCAAAATTGACCTTATGCGTTAGAAAAAACGACGAAAAAATGGCAATATATTAATCAATACCTTGATATATATTATCTGACTGAACTTCGCTCAGAATCGTTTTTTGAATGCAATCATTGCATTCAAATTCTAATTAAAATTAAATACTATATTTGCACACCTATATCCCTGCGGCAGGAGTATAAACTCTTTTTTTTTTATTATTATTGCTGTTTATAGTATACAAAGCAAGGGAAAGGAATAAGGGATATTGATGTGGAAGGATACAAGTGTAAAGAGGATAGTGTTGAAATTTGATTAACATTTGAATGCAATTTTTAAACACAAAAACTACACATTATGAAGGTGTTCTAAATGTTAAACTAATCCAATATAAAATATCTGTTAAGATCATCAATATTCTATATTAACTACAACATATACATAATACCATAATAAACACAATACACATAGCTAACTCAAGATTCACTCTTTTGATACCTGTAAACATTGTTGAATCTGAATCCAAATTACTTCGGAGTTGAGGTATAATGGAATTTTTTTCTGGCAAAAAACGTTTATAGCTTACTCCGTGAATATTTCTAGGACTCGCTATACCATAATATAAAAACAAAATCTATAATATTATGTTCCTTCATATCTACAGACTTATTATACTGATCCTATACTTATTACACTATATTGAATTTAAATTTTAAATATAAAATAAATATATAATGACATTTATATGACATTATTAATTACTTATTTTGATATTACTGATAATTTTTATATTTTAAAGTCAACAATAATGTATATTGTATTTAGTGTTGTAAATATTGACTTAATACAGATTATAAGACATAAAAATTTAATTTAAATATGTAAAATATAAATTTAAATATTCTAAATTAAAAAAAAAAAAAAGACAAATATAGATCTAGATTCTAGATAATATATAAAAATGTAATTAAAAATATACATTACCTTCAGTTAAATTTTTTACTCCATGGTTGAAACTGACACATTTAGCTGGATTTATTTCTAAAGCGTTGAATAAGTCAGCAAAAAAAGCTATTAAATTTATTTTCATAGGCCTAAAATAAAACAAAACAATATTAAAAAAATATTTAATATAATTTCAATAATATAAATACCCTCTAATATAATATACATCTTGTGGTCTCATGTGAAATATTTTAAAAGGTAAACTACGATCACAAAAATCATTAATAACACTAAAATTCTGTATACAATCTGATGAGGTCGGTGTATTAGACACATTAACATATTGCCAAGGTAATTCATTAGGACAATAAAAATAGATTAAAGCTGCTATCGCTACACCATCACTTAATTCAGAAAAATCATTC
The DNA here is from genome assembly GCA_021307375.1 of Tetraneura akinire. Classification (NCBI taxonomy): domain Eukaryota; kingdom Metazoa; phylum Arthropoda; class Insecta; order Hemiptera; family Aphididae; genus Tetraneura; species Tetraneura akinire. The sequence continues at coordinate 5,154,019 of JAIUCT010000015.1, forward strand.
ACAAAAGCAATGTTGAGTATAGATGAATTCTCCTAGGATTATATATCACATTTAAACAAATTATTTTACAGTTAAGTGAAACAATACTAACCATTTGTGTATTTGATAAACGATTTTTTAATGCTTCAATAGTACTATTAATCCATAACAAAACTGATCTTTCATTATTTTCTGGCATTACAATATTCAATTTATTAGGGACTAGATTAAATCTCTGAATTGCATCAACAATTTTATTGGGTGTGGTTACTTCTTTAAAAAATAATGCCATGATAGCTTCAATTATAGTAATATGAGCAGCCTATGAAAAATAATAAGATTCTAATAATAATATATAATTATTTATGTAAATTATTATTAATAATATACTTAATAACAGATTAATACAGCAATACATTTTTCCAATTTAACTTAATAATATAATATAAAAATTTCTAATTTTATCAAATGCATACAATTTTTAGAGGTGTTGTTTGAATTAATATAGTTTCTGTTACTGAAGAATCATTTACAATAATTCCCTTCTTGTTTAAAATTTGAAGAATACTACAATGATTGATATTATGATAATTTGGATCTGAATATATATTTCCTAGTGCCAGACAATAAATTTCAGCATTGGCTAATAAATGAACCAACGAAGGTTTTAAATGTTCTTGATTCTGCATAAAAATAAAATATATATTTTTTTTTTATTAATTTTAAGTCAACTATAATCAAAGAATATAAATTCTTATTACAACGTTGAAATTTATAACATTACTTACATCATAGTCTTTATAAAATGGTTCAATAAAATTTTCTGGAATTCTATTATTGTACGCTTTTGATAGAAGCCATTTCATTGTAGCTCTTTGTTTGGCCTATAAACAAATAATATAATTATTAAGTGTTGAGTATTGAAGTAAATAATTATTAAGACAATAGCATAAGTTTAATTATTATACTAGGTAATACAATTTATATTTTTTTAAAAATTGTAATTTTATGTTCATTAATGGATTAAAAACCAATATTTCATAAACATAATAAATGTTTTAATTTAAATAATAAATTATTATAATAGTCAAAATCTTAAAACAATTTTTTAATAGATTATTTTGTGTATATATAATTTTTTCAAGATACATTTTTCTTTATTTACATTTATTACTGTGAATCTTTGCTTAACTAAAAATGATCCGATTAATTAATGGTAATAGGTATATTTTTGATATAGAATTTAATTTAGATGGTACATTATTAAGAGGCCCGGTGCCAATGCGCGTTTTATATACAAAATATACACAAGAACATACCTTACAGAAAAAATTCTAACGCCTTAGAAAATAGTAAAATTTTTATTTTTTATTTAGAAGAGATAGACATCTCACAGGGTGGATTCAAAATTTTGGGATTTTTCAGGTAGCATTTTAACTTTGTTAAAAAAAAATCAGAATTCAATCCGCCATGTAAGAGTTCTTTCTCAAAATCTAACTATTTTATAAAGCGTCAGAGTTTATATAAAAAGTAAGTAAGTATATATTTGTATATAAAACTCACATCGGCACCAAGCCTCTTAAGCATTGTTTTTATTTTACCAATCGTTTCTTAAATCGTAGTCATAATTACGGGAATATTACGAAAAAACAATAATTTATTATTCATGTCTTCTTTTATTTTATTTTACATGCGTAACATTCATTGTAACAATTGAATTATGAATAAAATTAATATTTAATTTATAAATTGAAAGTTGTTTTCAATTTTAGATTCTGAGAGAAGCGAAGAATGTATTGGTTTTACAATGATGTGTGATATTTTTTTTTTTTTTTTTTTATTCTGTAAACATTTTTACTACCCGAAATAATGCTCCGATTATCACGAATAGGGTAGGTTTCCGGTAGCAAAGTGGATCTAGTTGGTACTTTATTTAGGTCATTTTTCGAATTTCTCAAAATTGACTATAAGCGGTAGAAAAAACTTCGAAAAAATGACAAAAAAAACGGCATTTTCCACGAAAAATGAAATTTAGACGAATTCAGTTAATATATTTCACGATAACTCGGCCAATTTTTAAGATAGAGACTTGAAATTTGTTTTGGGTGTTCACATACCTATTATATATATGTGGTAAAATTTTGGAACCGTTACGTTCATTTTTCTACAAATTATTGGACATTGAATATTTCGTAAAATTCTCGTTTTTACGACTTTACGTATATAATGTTTGATAAAATTGGCAATTTTTGGTATTAGGGTCTGAAAATTTTACTGAAGTATACTTATATATTATTTAACATCATACTAAAATATTAGAAAAATCGCTAATCTCAATTTTTTTTATAGCTGTTTAAGTTGATATTTTTAGTTCAAACGAAAATTATAATCTGACTGAACTTCGCTCAGAATCGTTTGCTCGAATGCAATGGTTTATCATTGCATTCAAATTATAATTAAAATTAAACGCTATAATTCGCACACCTGTATCCTCTGCGGCAGGAGTATCAGCTCTTTTTTTTAAGTATGAAGACACTTTTACCACCCCAAATAATGCTCCGATTATCACGAATAGCATATGTTTTCGGTTGGAAAGTGGATGTCGTTGGTATTTTGTTTAGATCATTTTACGAATTTCTCAAAATTGACCCTATGTATTAGAAAAAATAAAACTAATGTACGAAAAATGAAAAAATTGTATTTTTCACGAAAACTGATATTTTGACGAATTCGATTTCAATATTTGACGATATTGAAGTTAAGACTTAAAATTTTTATTGGGTGTTCACATAACACATAAGTACTATACATATGTGATAAAATTTTGGAAATGTTGTTAATTTTTCTACAAAATATAGGAATTTGAATATTTCGTAAAATTCTCGTTTTTATTTATATAATATTTGATAAAATTGACAATTTTTGGCATTAAAGTTTGAAAAATTTACTGAAGTATATCTACATATTACTTAACATTATATCAAAATATTAGAATAATATCAGATCTCAATTCTTTTTTATATGTGTTTAAAGTTGAAATTTAGTAAAATTAATATTTGAAGTACTTATATGATGGATTCTTCCAACTCATTATATTTAAATATTTTACAATAATGTTAAATAAAATTGACAAAATTTTTTTATGATATGGACATTTAAAAGATTTTATAGGGTGTTCATTTATGTAGTAGGTATATGTGTACTATATGTGTATTATAGGTGTATAAAGTATAATATATATTATATGGTCCCTATATGTGTGATAAAATTTTGCGTTTTAAATACATATTTAATAAAAAATATCAAAATTTTAATCAATAGGTACCTACATTATCTGACTGAAAATTCGCTTAGAATATCGTTTTCTTCTAATGCAATAGTTTATCATTGCATTCAAATATTAATCAAATTACAACATGATACAGTGATTAATATCACTATTATCCTTTCCTCACCTATATCCCATCTACAGCAGTATCCAGTCAGCTTTTTTAGTCATAAACTTTACATATTTAATAACTAAAATCTTATGATATACTCGTATATTATTCCAAAATTAAATTCTAAAAAAATGTAAAAATGAAAAACTATAATCCCATATTTCTATAAAAAAATAAACTTTAAGTCCGATATGTATAAATAAGATTATCGTAAATTATAAAAATTAAAATTTCACAAATTTTCTTAGTATTTAAAAGAAATATCAAACATTTTAACAATTGTAGATACTATAATTGCTTTAAGATATAACAATCCTACACAATGGTCTAACAATACCGTTTAAAATAATGAAATATTAATTTAAAAATTGGATTTAATGAAGTCAACCCAACGTATATAAAAAAAATATTTAAAGGGTGACCCAAACCTAACTTAACCCGCATCATCGTTAATCATATTATGGTATCACATTAAACAAAAAAAAAAAAATTCTATGTAAATATAGCATAAAGATGTTTACATTTAACATTTTTACCTACACATACCTATATATATATTATAATGTATTACTTAAATAAATTATTTTATTTTTAAAAACAAAAAAATTTTAATTGACTTGCATATTATATATTTTACGCGTAGTACGGTCTGGACTCAGGAATAAGACATTCAAATTATTGGTTAACTAAGCTTGATGTTTTAATTAGTGAAAAACCATTTCTGAACCATTAAACACGTGTTTTACCGGTCAGATAGTATGTAGCTCGTAGCTGTATCGTATTGATGTTAGAGAAGGAAATAATATATTGAGAGCATATTCTTCTTAATAATTATTCACCTAATAGGTATTTCATTTTGTAATAAACATTAATAACTATAAAAAAAGGAAATAAATATCTTTACAAATAATTAATTAAAATATAAAAATTTACTATGCAATTAAACACCAGCACCTGCACCTATTTGTAACGGTTTAAGTACGTCTGTACTGTTCATCTAAGTCAATTTTAACAACGAAAATCCGTCTATAAGTTACATTGGGTATGATTTAACTCTCGAGTAATTTAATTTATAACAGTACGAATATATAATAAATAATTAATATAATAATATATTATAAATAAACGATTACAATTGAAATAGAGAACCAGTTATTAAAGAAGTAGGTAGATATATATATATATATATAAAAAAAAAAAAAAAAAAAAAAATTGCATAAATAATAATTAAAAATTTTAAACCTATACTGCACTATCCTAGTGACATTTTTTTAAAGAACTCCTAATTTACGCTCGGAATCTAAAATATCAATAAGACGAATTTTTTTAACATTGCATTTAAAAATGTTTAACTAAAATACACGCATATTTAATCAATGCTGTTACAAAACATCAGGAATATAATTGATTGAGTATATTGTGATAATGTGATAAACATCGTTAGATAAAAGTTTATTTTTATTTAATTATTTCACACACGTAAGTTCTTATCTAAATTATGAGTCAAGAACTCGTGCTACTACAGCGTTTTTTTATTATTACAACTATATTACTATAAACAAATAGGTATACTAATAACAAGTAGGTAAGTTATTGGTTAATTGTTACTAGTTATGATATGACTAACTTGTAAGTTATGATACTTTTATAAACATACATTAAATTATTGTTAATTTATAAAATTCATTTATTTTATGCATTTTTCACTCTATTGGTAATTTGCAATTTGTATTGTTAAACAATATTTTAAACAAATGATCATAAAAACGATAGTATAATAATATATCTAATATAAGTAAATATAAGTCCGAATAGCAATCAATATTCATGTAAAATACAACAAACTGCAAGAACTTCGAGTACATTATAATATTAGTTAAATTGACAAAATCATCAATTTCCACTATTATTACTGGAGTAAAACGGCCTAGACAAATAGAGACAAAAATATATTTTATTGTTACCTATAAAATTAATTTAGCCACAATGAAAAAAAATTTCACCTACTTTGTCGAATGATCCCGCGCAATTTTCGTATTTAATTTTAATTATTAGTATATTATTTATTAGTTTATTACAAATTTGCCTATCTTTAATCGCGTTGTAAACCAAACATAACGCGTATATTAAATTATTAACCGAATAGATTTGAAAATCGTTTATGATTCGTGCGCTCGTCAATTAAAATTTCACAGGAATTAGTTTTTCGTAACTTAAACACGCAATTAAATTATAAAAATAATTCGCTTCACTCAGAATCCAAAATAGTGAAATAGAAATAATAGGAAAATGTTTATTGGCATTATTAATATTTTTAGAAAATTAGATTACTGGTTTTAAATACAATTGTCTTCATTAATTCATTTGTTACTTGAAATGTGCAATATGAAATACGTAAATATATTATTCTTATGTGAGCGTATAATAATAATAATAATAAAAAACAACAATGATTAATTTACATATTATTTACGGTCAAATATACTATAAAAATATAAAAATCCATAAACATTTTAAAATATTAAATATTACTCGAAATTATACTACGTGTACAGACAATTTCAATAAAGGAGGAATTGTTCCTGAATTGTTTAATGAAAAAAAAAAAAAATAAAAATATATCGCCTGGAAAATAAAATAAAAAAATACAGTTATGTTACGTTATTTCATTATAATCAATAAAATAAGTAACTATTATTTTCTTAACATACATTTTATAGTTTGTTTTCATTGATATTTTCATCAATAAAAAAAACCTTCGAATTTTATATTTCAGATATTGACATATGTACAATTGGCCTTAATATTACTACCTCTGTTTTGACCTTAATACAAATGATCCAATAAAATTTTAAATATTAATGAATTAAAAATCATCGTTTATGATTTAGGTGCATCATCAACTTGATTCCCTTACCTATACCTAAAGTTTGGATCGACGTATTTCATATTATATTTTCCGATTATCCAGGTAAGAATAAAAAGTATATAAAACATTTTAAATTATTGAAAAATATAAATATACGACTTTTAATTTCTTCACGATTTAATTTCATACTTCCTAAGACCATAATAAAATATAAATGGTCGTATAGGAGTGGTATCACAGCCATAATAGTCTCCCACAAAACAAATTCCATTGCCAACGCCTTCTAACTCCTACTTGTTTATTTACTAACATTAATATTACATAAATCTACGTTATGCAAGATTTGTATTACAATTTTTTTAAAAAAATAAGATTTTAGATTTTGAGCGAGCGATTTTCAGTTTCAGATGTTAAAAGATATTATAAAACATAAATACCTATATAATATTTTCTTATAATAAAAAAAAAAAAAATTATTTTTAAGTTTTAACGATTAATACATTTAAACATAACATAATTTAATAAACTTAATTTATTGGAAATTCTCAAAGTACCAATATTTACTTTAGCCCCTTTCTGTTTTTTTATAATAAAAAATGGTGTCAGCGAAAAAAGGATTGCTAAAATAATCTTTTATTGATAATGGATGGATGGAAATTAGAATAACCATATGATTTTTACCATCGTTTTTAACCATATGTAAATATTTATAGTAAATCTTACCCATAATGATAAAAAGCCAAACAGCATAATATGGATGTAAAATTATATACAGAAACTCAAGAATAATTTACTGGTTATAACTTTTAATATACCTATATAAATATAATTCAATCAATATTATTATCGTATGGTTGTCAATTATAATGTTTAATATAAATTCTTTAAAATATACATTATAATATGTGATATACTGTATATATATAAACTGTATTGAAATAATCAAAATGTTAATTATTAATTGCAAGCAGTTAACGAATAAAAACACAAGTCAAAGATTAATTTAGTTTATGAGTCAAAATTTATGCTTTTTTTCAAAAACTCAAACATCACTAATAATAAAAGTACCTTTGTATTTACATCCTACATTATAATATTTAGCTTCAATATTAGGTTTAGGTATATTAATAGAAAAAAGATAATTATTTCTAATAGTAGATAGTAAATACTATCTATATAACATGGGGGGGGGGCAACGCGGCTCACGAAACGCATGCGGCTGTTAAATCAGTTTCGTGCTGGCCTCTTGAACTTAATTTAGGATTAAAATTAATAAATATAAAACTGATAGAATCGTTAAATAGTGTTTTTATTTCTGTCAGTTTCATTATCATTACAGTCGTTATTAGGTATAGATTGGCACAGAGGCTGTGATTTTAGTATGCGAAGCCAAAAATAGTTATGGTATGTTTCAAAAAAATAAATGTTCCTTCATTTGATTTAAAATGAAAAATGTGTCTTAATTTTATAAACATCACTTTACAATGTAGCTTGCCTCGAATTAACTTGATAAATTTGCGGCTCCCAAAGTTAAGGTTAGTGGCACCCCTGCTATACAGTATAAGTATTTCATCATTTGTACCTAATTAATCATCACAATTGTAAAATATAGTTATATTGTAGGTATCTATTATAATACAATATTTTTTGTTATTAATAAACATATCTTAATAAAAGAGAAATAAAATAAACGTATTTGCATAATACATAATTTTTTTTTTCAAATATTTTAAAAATGTATAATAATTTACTATTTATAAATACTTATGTGAGAAAGTAATTAAAAGTTCAATAAACTTTATACCTATAGGTATATATATATAACTTTATATATATATATACTTAATATTTAAATTAAAAATTTATTATTTTAGATGTTTATAAAACAGTTTACAAATTAAATTACTTTAATATTAATAATATTAACCTACCTACAATGAAATATACATTTATGAATTAATAATTTACATATCTACTCAAAACTATACTAACCTAATATATTATTAATAAATAATATTACCTATACCTATTTCTATTTATTTTATTTATAGCATATTATGAGAATATAGTATCAATCGATACCAACAATAATAGCATTTAAAATATTATTTAACCACCTACAAATATCAATAAATTTAAGGTATGTATAATGGTAGGTATATGGATGGATAACCAAATTTTTGACAAATTTAGAAGTAAAAAATACTATTAGGAGCGTGATGTGCAGGGCTCGGAAGTTGTATCATTTGTATATTTTTGGGGGGAAATCCTAGAACATTCTAAGTAAGATACAAATTTATTTCACATCTCATTGAAGACAATGACAAAATGGTTTTTTTTTAATATTTTTAGTTTTTAGAACTATTTTGCTTATTTAGGACTTTTAGAGACATATTTCAGGCAAATACAATTTTATTATTTTAATTTGTTTGTCAGTTCATTATGAATATCTAAAAATCTAAAATAAGTAGGTGGATTATTCAATATTTATAGGACTTGAGAAACCCATAATTTATTTTTCTTATCGGGTATAAATCAGTTAGGTATTTCAAATACGCGACCATAACGTCTGTCGATGTTAAATGGTCATTTTCAGCTTACAAGACTTTACTCTCAAATAATCGTAGATCATTCAAATTAGAAAATAAAAAAAAAAACATCATTTTTATTATAAAATATTTCCATGTAAAATAATAAATATAATACAGATATTATTTTAATTAAGCTTATATTTGTATGTTAACAGGAAATGTTCCATTGAATTGTGAATATTAAATTGATATTAATATATTTAAAAAAAAAAAAAACAAAAAATATCTCATTTTATTTTATATTTTAAAATTTTTATGTTACATTTGTGGAAATTTAATATAATAAAAAACATTTATTTTGCATATTTTCTAATTTGTCATGCTATTTATGGCACATTTTTTGGAACTTATAAGTGCATTTTAAAGTGCTAAAAATTAAATTTTATAAAGCTACAACTTCTGAGCCCTGGTGATGAGTCAAGAAAAACACGATAGCAACATCATGGGAGCAAATAAATAGTGAATTACATTAAATAAATTTATATTTCTAACCAAAACTATATTATTATTTATTTTATTAAATACTTCTAACTTTTTAACTTTACCATTTTTCAATTATTCTGTAGACCTTTTTTAATATTATTTGTATGCCATCATAAAAATAAATAAATTCAATATACCTAAAGCTGTCTATTAATTATGAAAAATAATTTGTGCGACAAACTGACTATAACAAATAACTGTACTTTAAATCAAAAACTAGTTAATCGTAAACTATTAAAATGTATATTTTGTATATTTAGTTTAAATTAATAAAGGTAAAAATGGTTCTGAAATGATCAATGAAAGACAACAGTATTCATGTTTAACAAAAATAAGATTTTAAAATACAGTAAAGTGTAAGTGAATACATTACAAAATCATTGAAGAAATAACTTGAGTCGTTCCTATTCATCATGCCGAACACGATCAAAAGAAGTGTTGACTAAAAAACTGTACTGAGTACTGTGAGTTTAAATAATAATACATACCTAATACTAATACACCTAAATGTACGGGGCTCTGTCGCATGTACGCACTAATAACAACTGCGTCCACAGATATTGTCTTAACATAATCTAACTAAGTCTAGATACATAGATAAAAAAAAAAAAACCTCATCCAACTCATTCCATGGTAATATTATATAGTACACAATTGGGTGGGTTATTGTGTAATAATATTATGTGTGGTTGTTCACACAAATTACAAACTACAACGACTGGAATGTCGTGTTAGCGGCCGTTTTACCGTCGGCCAACAATATCAAAACCGAGCCCCGTCACAAACGAAACGAATCGAAAAAACTACGGCCTTACTTGCGAACAGATGTCCTGGGTGCCGACGAAATTTCTCGATCCGCCACTTTGATCCATGGCTCGAGGGTGGCCACGACGATCGCACACCTGGCTGCTTCGCGGTCACGACGACAAGTTACCGAGTACGAGTGCGTTACTGCCGAAAGGAACAATGATCCGTCTCGACGGTAGACACCTTTCAACGCACTGTTTTTTAAGTCCGTCGACGACGTTTCGCGGTCCACATCGATAATACCACTAACACAACGAACGTTGATAAAAAAAAAAAAATTACATAAATGATAACGATATTATAATGCCTACACGCGTGTTGTGTGCGTGTGTGTACTATGTACACTGACACATTGTACTACCGTATTATTATTATTATATTGTTTTGCATTTTGAATACCTACATGGGCATACGCATAACACCAACGGACATGTAATTGACGTTGGCCCAGAAGAAACGAAATATCGTACGCGCACGCACCGATCGTGAAATGCAAAAATTGCAAATCCAAGTGGTCAAAAATAATAATTTACATAATACGCCGTCGCACGTGGGAAGTTTGAAAATGTAAATTAAATAATATTTTATTTATCGACCGAACGGTGCGTGTCGTTTGCAAATTCAGAAAAATGTTTGCTTCTCAGAGATGGACATGACAAATATAAAATGAATTAATGACCCGTTCGTGCATAACTGCAGAGTGCAGACTACAAACGGCACTGTGACAGTGGATAGTCTCGGATCGACGGCAACAAACTGCCGACGGGCGACAATATAAATATTATAATATTTTACTAGATTTGTTTGGCGACGAGTAGTCAGTAGTGTTTAGTGTTTACGAACGATTACAGTTGTTCTTTTGGGACGAGTCCAGAGGGGGAACGATTCCACCTACTCGTTTCGTTTGGCCGTGCAGTAGGTCCAAAATCAAGATGTTCACATCGCCATTTCATCAATCATGATGATCCACATTGCCATTTATTACCTATTGGATCTGGATGATAAGACCCACCGAACAGCGCGCGCCGTTTATTTCGGACCTAATCGGCCGTCATAAAAATACGTACGAGTACGACCGAGACCGACGCGATTAGTATTTCACTATTTCACAATTCATAAGACCTTAGACGTTATAAATCAGAATTTAGATTGCTAGGCGAAGAATACGTTTTTGAAAAAGCTTTAGAATACCTACCTAATTAAATTTTATAAATTATAGTTTACTGAATTTATGAAATAAATAGGTGCGTCGTTAAAGTTTTCAAAATATTCCGAAATCTAGTACCTACCTGAAATGTACATTTCAATTCAATTTACAAAAATTAAATAAACAACTATAGGCGATTCAACCGAAATTATAAACTTTGTCGTATTTTGTTATAATTATTGTAACTGTTTTATATTAACAAACCTAATCCATAGAAAAATTAATGTTATTTTTTAGTATTTATAGATATTGTAATATCAATATCAATAAAAAAAAGATATTACATATAATATACATATTGCACAGAAAAATAAATTTTTAAATTAAATACAATTTTTTTTTTTTATCATTATTAAATAAAATGTAATTACAATCTATACGAGTCCCAGCAACATTCCACTTGACGACTACCTATATCTTTAGAAAATATTTTGGTTTAAATATTTTAGATTTTTGAGGAGCAAAAAAATCTATTGGTTTTACTATTTATCTATTGTATTTTCTTTTTTTATTATAAATATAATTGGGTATCTATTTAAAACGTAAATTATTATTTTTTAACTGTTAATATCAAAAATATTAAAAAAAAAATTATTTCTTTAAAAAATTGGTTAATATATTATGTAAATCCAAATTTACAATATTTCAGATTTTAAAATATAAATTATTAAATTATTTTTACTCAGTGGACACCATATTTGTTTTACATTATTCAACTATTAGTATAAAAAAATAAATAATTAAACACTCAACTAACAATCATAACCACGGTTTAAAATATACCTCATATATCTTAAGCCGTAATCATAACACACGAACGACACGCTAGACTAATATTTATACTTGCATTTTAAATATTATTTTATTTTACATTTTAAACTAGTAATTGAAAAATTTACATGCAAATGTATAACAGGAAAAGTGTTATGAAAAGAACAATATATTTTTATTTTTTATAATAATAAGAATTAATTTTATTCTATGTAAAAGTAAAAATTATATGAATGTAAATATACAAATGTAAAGATGTACAGTTGTCAGTTATACATTCATTTCATATTTTATGATATATGGACTAGAAAACATTTTTTTTTTTTATATCACAAATAACATAATATATATTTTTGTTTACATTTTTAAAGTCTCAAGTAGTTACTGTCTACAATCTACAAATAAAACTGGTTTTATTTTACTTATATTATGATGATCATTATTACAATAACTAACAATAATTGTTATAACATAACATATAATACACAATGATGATTTAACTGCTTATAGTTAATAATTAGAATTTAGTATTAATTAGTATTAGATGTTTTCTCTGTAAATGCTGTTGCCGCAGTCAAAATTACACCAGAATTTTGTAATTGTTGCTGTTTATGTACTTGTTTCGGTTCAGGCCATTTTTCATTAATTTCTCGTTCTAACCGTTTATACTCCTAAAAAAAAAAAATAAACAATGTAACTTCTATATGTTCTATATATTCTATATGTATTCTTCTATATGTTTAATAATGTATATTTAGTAACATTGAAAATTTTATATTTTTTACATCTAAGTGTATAAATTTAGCAGTGTTGGGTAGTAAAGTAATGAAAGTAACTAGTAATTTTATTACATTGATTTTTGTGTAACAAAAAAGTAATTAGAATTACTTTTCAATAGTAATTTTACACAAATTATTTGTTATTTATATTTTATAATTATCAGAATAATATTGTAATATTTAACAAATACTTCCAAAAAATAATATTTTATTAGGTACCTACCTGAGTAATATTAAAAGGGGAAAATCTATAAAATAGATTATATTATATAGTTTTAACTTTTTTATTCCTTATTTACTATGAACCAATTTGTTATCCCAAATTATTTTTAAATTAATTAATTGTGAATGTTGTTGGATATTAACGATTCCAAGTAAAATTCTTAAAGGTATTGATGTTATTTTTAAACTATTTATGACAATAACAGTGTTTAGTATGCCCGTTTATTTTAATATTGATTAACTTGTAGTATTCTAGTATACGAGTTTTAAATATGACATCTAACATCTTATATATAAACAATAAGTTGTTGACAGAAAAACTACCGACACGTGCGACTTTATATTTTATATTACAAATTTGAAAAATTATGAAGATTATTTTTATAAATTCAATAGATTTTCTATATTATATTGAGCTATTAATTCAATATGAAGTATAGAATGTATGTGTACGTGTAAATATGTGTCATTTATTTATAATGATTTATAAACAATTCATATTGCAAAAATAAATTTTATTTTTTTGGAACTAAAAAGTAATTAAGTTCCTTTTTTCAGTGAAAAGTAAAGTAACTGAATTACATATTTACATAAGTAACTAAAAAGTAATTTAAATAAAATTTTTTATAAGTAACGAGTAAAGTAATTTTATATCTTTTCAAAAGTAATTTACCCAAGACTGAAATTTAGGTAGGTATACCTAATAGTAAATTGTAACATATTTTTTTAACTATCGTAATATATACAATATTACCATAAAATATGAAAGTAAACTATCATATAAAAATACAATAGTCATAGACTAGAAAAATAACTATTAATCCCAAAAGCCAAACAATTTGTAGTATAAATTAAATAAATATATAGATATTATGTTTTTATAATAATACGTATATTAATTTATGTGGATCTTTTTATAATAACTATTAAGAAAATTTTAAAATTAAATCAAACACTTACTTTAAGCACTTCTTTCTCGTGAGACGTCGCAAGTGCTTTATTTAAAGTACTATTACGTTGCAAATTGTACCATCCATAATGCATTGCTCCAAATCCTACTAAAAACATCAATAATTCCTTGTTGCGTAGAACAAAATGTTTCAAATTGTCCACTGCCATTGTGTGCTTATTTTTGATAATTTATGGACGATATTTTTTTAAATACCTATGTTTTACTTTTTATAAATAATAAATGATCAAATTTAGAACAAATTATTAATCAGTATACAATAAATTTAACTATGCTGATCTATGTTTTAATTATAAGTTTAAAACACAAAACATAAAATTTAGATTTAGTTGCGATGTATTAAATCGAATTTACTATCTAGTATCTATGCGTCAGATATCAACTTACTATTATCAAATTACCTGGCATGTAATTACTGATAGGTAGGTACTGATATTAAACAGGACTGGAAACGATGGACAGCATTTTTAGTTTACACAGTAAAAGTAAATATACTAGTTTATAGCAGATATAAAAAACAAGTATAAAATGTTATGGCTTAACTTTCTTTTTCGCCATCTATTAATGTAAAATATTACTAATTTAATACAACAGAATGCATTGATTTTTCCAGTCACAAATTTTAAATATTTATAACATATTAAAAATAATAGAAATACTTGGCATACTTTGTGCCAAAATTTTGATTTGTTGCGATTCAACATTCGTTTCCATACTTGATGTCTGTTATCAAATATATGGCAATAAACTATAATCTAAAGTAGGACTAGGAGGACAATTAATATTTTTTAGAGGAAAACTGATGGTTTATTGGTAGGTAACAAAACAAATAACAAAAAATATCTTCACTAATCAAAACTTTTTTTAAATTTAAGATATATAATATTATTCATTTACCTGGGTAATTTTATAATATTTTCATTATCTGAGTGGTTTATACTTTGACGAAGAATCTTTTAAAAAATGTATTATTCTCAATTCTCCAGCAGGCAGTAATTAATGGGTTTTGTGAACTTTTCCCAACATATAAATTTATAACGCAAGTATATCCAATAAAATATCACTTTTCCTATTAAATAGTCTCCATGGAGACATATATGCATACATAACAAATAATATATTTTATTTTATAATACCTACATACAAAAATTTATAATTCATTAACGTCCTCTATTATCACATACCTGTTGATCGTAATAATATTATTCTATTTTTTTGTACCTATATTATCTTACCTGCGCCCCAAATTCGAAAAAAACAAAACGTACGTTTCCTAAGTATGGTAAAAAAAAAAAAGAAAAAAAAAGAACTAATTTAATTCATCTCGATGAAATACGATTATACGACGTCCCTTTTATAAATAGAAGATTTCTTCTTTTAAGCTCAAAACCCAGGGCTCATGGGCGCCCGGAGGGGTGCAAGACAGGGCATTTGCCCCCTGGACTTTAAAGTTTTAAATATAATTTTGAAAATTTTGAATTTTATTTTTATTATTAATTAATAATGATTGTATAAACATTTTATTGATGTTTTGTCTAGAATAGGTTTATAAATTTAATATCAACGAAGAAAAAAGAACTACATAATATTATAATTCTTTATCAATTAATGCAGGTATTCATAATTCTTCAAAATTCGTATAAATTATATTTTGGCGTTTAATTTTATCATGTCCCCCCTAATAAATTTTCTACGGGCTCCCATGCCAGGGCTTTATAGAAATGTAGAATATATCATAGATCAGACACAATAGTATATTAACATTTACAATACACGAATGAACCCGTATTTATTCAAAGTATTTATTATAAGTCTTCGCTTTCTAACACTTCACTTTCAGTATTAGTAATATCTGCGGTCGCTGGTAGGGGAGGAGGTAATTGTGACGATGTCGTCGTTGTTGTGGTACTCGCAGTCATCGCGGTAATTCCTGTCACGGAAGATATCGGGACGGTCACTGCCTGTTGAACGCCCGCGGGAGAATCGGTGTCATTGTTATTATTGTTATTGTTTTCGTCGTCAAACGAAGCGCCGCCGTTTTCTTGAATCCATATTGTCAAGTTATCGCGGATGAGTCGTAAAATGAGCGTTGAATCATAATACATGTTATCGTCTATGTTGTCGATTTCGTTCACTGCGTTCTCGTAGGCCCGTTTGGCCACATCGTGTCCGCGCTGGCGCTGTTGACACACCTGGTACAAGAATACGGAATAGTTGAGCATTAAACCTAGCCGCACTGGGTCTACGGGCCGCAATTTCTCACGTCCCAGCTGGTCGGCTTGCTCATAAGCAGCTCGCGACTCGGATATGACGGCGGTCCGCTCGGCCGGATCGTATGTCGCTTCGGCCGCGTAACGACCATAGTCACCGCGCAGTTTCCAGTAGAACACGTCAGTCGCTGGATCTGAAGAACCAGCTCTGTCGGACGACAACCACCCGCGAACGACATTCAGCATCTCGGTACACAGTAAGCGTAGCTCACCATCTATTCGGCTGCGGTATCGGCGTGCTACTGCAGCTTCCCACGGCGCGATGCCGTCCTTTTGTTCGACCGATAACAACGTCCGCCTGGACGATCGTTTCATGTCCAACACGCGCTTGTACGCTACCGCCAACATGTTGTCCTCATCTTTGGCCGTCGGTGCACCGGTTTCGATCACTAGTTTCATGTATTTGGCCATGTCCTCGTATCTGTTAGCCTCTTGTGCTAATTTGGCCTTCCATAAATACGTTTCTTTAGAGTCAACCACCACTGATGTACCATTTATACTCATTTTTTTTTAATCGTTTGTATTTGTGTTAAATTAATTATGAGTGTATACGACGTTTTAGTAACATAAAAAAGAAAAAAATCGTTTGCATTTTAAACAAATAAACGTTTATTAGTAACAGATAAAAAATTGTATTTTAGCCATACAATTTAATCAGTAGGTACCTATTAGTATAATATAATTTGAATAATTAAAATATTATAATTAATAAAACATTTTGTATCATTTCCTAAGACTACCTATATAATATCGAGTCTAATACTATTATTGAGATTATTGACAATTGACTTAATAATGATTTAACAATATGATAATAAATTAATATGTAAAGGTGAGTCCATTTAAATTAATTAGGTATATAAAATTAATTATACAAATTACCATAGGCGCAACTAGAAATCAAATCTTGGGGGTGCTTAAGTTCCAGGTAGTTTTGCAAATCGTGAATACCCCCCCCCCTTTACACAAAACAAAAATATTTGCTTATTATTACACAATAATTGAAAATAGGAACAAAAACCTTATACAAGTACATGCTTAGTCATATAATATAAAAGTCATTTTTAAACATACCTTTATTATAAAATATATTAAGTATAATTGTCTTTAAAATTAATAAGAAATTATAATTATGAATTAATACTACATTTGGGCTACGGTGACTATGGATGCGAATTCGGAGTCCACGATATCGTCAGAATTCGTCAGAACAGATTTTCGTCCGAATTTGCATCCATAGTCACCGTAGCCTTAAATGAATTGAATTATTATAAATTACCTATATAATACTAAATCTATACGGCGATCCGTATATTGCTTTTATCAACCATATATTTTTTTAAACTTATTCAGATTTTATAGAGGTGCTTATTTTGACTTGTGGGGTGCTAAGGACCCAAAGCACCCCCTCTAATTGCGCCAATGCAAATTACTAAAAAATACTGTTGATTATAATTTTCTCTCGTAAATATTATATACAATGGGAGAAATTATGAAGTACTATTAGGATGCGTGTTCAACAGATTTCCCTTGTCCACCTAATCTTTTACTCTCGTGTCAGTCATTTCGAAATGCATATTATATTATATTTTTGATTGAAATGATTTTTGTGCAATAGTAATAATTATTATCACGTATTCAAACATATTTTTTTAAATATTAATACTGTTGTTATGACCAGAGTTTTTTTTAATTTTATTACAATTTATAATAATTAATAAACATGTACCGAGTATGTAATGAGTTTAATTACAAACTCGATTAAATAATAAATATAATAAATATAATAAATTCAATTTTACTATAGATTATAAGGATATTATTTTAAGGACATATTATCTAACTGCACAAATTTCATTTGTGTTTATTTACAGCGATTCATGCTCTAATGCAGTGGCGTAGATACAATTTTTTTCTGGTGGGGGGGGGGTGCAGTGGCGGATTTTACGGGGCTAACCAAACCTTTGGAGCTAGGTTTTTTATATTTTATTGATCTTAATGAGGTAGAATCATGATTTAAGATATAGGTATCATAAATCATAGATAGAATATTATAGGTTATTTTTATTTATATAAGTTTTAAATTATAAAAAGAGCTGATACTCCTCCCGCATGGGATACAGGTGTACAAATCATAGCGTTTACCTAATTTTAATTAGAATTTGAATGCAATGATAAACCATTGCATTCGAAAAAATGATTCTGAGCGAAGTTCAGTCAGATTATAATGTAGGTATTTTTTAAAATATTGACATTTTTTATTAAATATTTAAAACGCAAAATTTTATCACACATATAGTACATAAATAAACACTCCATATAATTTTTATATAAATAAATTTTAAAAAAAAATATTTGTCAATTTTATTTAACATTATTGTAAAATATTGTAATATAAGAAAAATCCATATAAATAATTTAAATATTGATTTTACTGAAATTAATAAAACGGCTATAAAAAAAAAAAAAAATGAGAATAGAGATTTTTCTAATATTTTGATATGGTGTTAAGTAATATGTAAGTATACTTCAGTAAAATTTTCAGACCCTAATACCAAAAATTGCCAATTTTATCAAACATTATATACGTAAAAACGAGAATTTTACGAAATATTCAATGTCCTATATTTTGTAGAAAAATTAATGTAACGGTTCCAAAATTTTACCACATATATATAATCGCTATGTGAACTCCCAATAAAAATTTTAAGTCTTAACTTCAATATCGTCAAATATTGAATTCGAATTCGTCGAAATATCAGTTTTCGTGAAAAATACAATTTTTTCATTTTTCGTACATTCGTTTTATTTTTTCTAATACATAGGGTCAATTTTGAGAAATTCGTAAAATGATCTAAATAAAATACCAACTACATCCACTTTCCAACCGGAAACATATGCTGTTCGTGATAATCGGAGCATTATTTCGGGTAGTAAAAGTGTCTTCAGAATGAAAAAATAAAAAAATAATCACACAACATTGTAAAACCAATACATTCTTCGCTTCGCTCAGATCTAAAATTTAAATTTAAAAAGACTCAAACTTCAAAATTGCCTGAGTTATCGTGAAAAATACTGCTTTTTGTCATTATTTCGTTGTTTTTCTGTTGCATGGGGTCAATTTTGAAAAATTCGAAAACACCCCCCCTCCTCCGTAGCTACGACACTGCTCTAATAATATCTAATTAATAGTAAACTTACTCTACTTAAAAAAGTATTTATAAATGACAATAACATTAGTTTATTTTTAATTAAATTTAATAAATAATTGTTTATAAATAGTTATAGACTTTATTTATCAGGCGCGGAACCACAGAGGGGCGATTGCCCCCTAGAATATTATTATATCTTAATTTATTATTATTGTGATTTATGAATTGAATATAATTTATAGTTATAAAATAAAATATATAACTTTAGCAAAAATATTTTTAATATCGGGTGCTATCGATTTAATTTTGATTAAAAATAAATATACATATAATTATACTAATCTTTTGACCTTGTACGCCATACAGGCTCATTTTATCATGAACGATATTTTCAAATTAAGTCAATTTGCCCC
>JAIUCT010000015.1:5173981-5215743 GCA_021307375.1 Tetraneura akinire
GCTCATTTTATCATGAACGATATTTTCAAATTAAGTCAATTTGCCCCCTATAATTATTCCCTGAATCAGCGCCTGATTATTATACTATAAATTATAAAAAGACGAACTGATACTCCTGCCGCAGGGATATAGGTGTGCAAATCATAGTATTTAATTATAATTTGAATTTGAATGCAATAATAAACTATTGCATTCTATAAAACTATTCTGAGGGAAGTTCAGTCACATAATGTAGGTATTAATTAATATATTAATTAATACCAAGAACATCCACTTTCCAATCGGAAACATATGCTATTCGTGATAATCAGAGCATTATTTCGAGTAGTAAAAGTGTCTTCATACTTAAAAAATAAAAAAGATACACATCATTGTAAAACTAATACATTCTTCGCTTCGCACATAATCTAAAATGTATATTAAATACCTAATAATAAATTACTAAAATGAATACTTTATAATTATCGTGAAATATAATAATTAAGAACTTAATTTAATCTAAATTTAATACAATTTGCAAATGATATGTTGATATCAATATATTTTATTACTATAATGTAAATGTAATTAAAAGTATTTATAATAATAATATTTATTATAAATATTTTATATAATATAAGAATGATTTTATTTATATTTAAAAACTTATCTATTTAAAGCAATTCCCAATCAATTCTTTGTTGGAAAACTTCTTGATTTAACCAAATTTGATAATTATGTTTATATTCAAGGGATAATTCTACAGGCTTTCCTAGTGCACTATGGATGGAAAAATCACTTGGTGTGAATTCTTGTTCCTTTAATTAAATTTAATATAATTAGTAAAATATAAAAATCATATAGAAATATAAATTTTTATTCTACAATTTTATTTAAATAAGAGCCTTACAAATTGCTGAGAATATCTTCGTGCATGAAATTTGTCCACTGAAGATCTCAATAATCGTTCTTCAATTTGAAAGTCAGTTGGTCTAGCTTCAAGGTCTAGGATAAACAAATAATAATTCCTTTAAAATAAAATATTAACTTCAAGTTTTGAGGCTCAAGAATAATGCCTGTAATTATCTATTCACAATAATAGTCAATAATATTCACAATATAAGTTAGGTTAGATTTTTCCAATTTTTGATTACAATAGTCAGGGATTACCCATTCGTTTCTCCTTCTAACTAAATTACTTTTTCACAGCCATTATTAACGCGAAATAGCGAGCAAAATATGATCAACACATTGCACTGCATCATTCACAAAAAGTATACAACACATTTAAAATTATCTGTTAACATGCTTCGTTAACAATTAAAATTTTTGGCCACAGTACTGTCTCAGATAGTATGTACAGAAATTGGGAAGTGCCTAATTTGTTTATTAAATTTCTTTATCACAAAATATTAACTAACCAACTAAATAAAATGATTCAAATTTAGTGCATTAAATTCTAGACAAAATAATAATAAAATTTATACATCAAATAAAACATTTAATTAACAAATGACAAAAAATAAATAACATTTAACAACATTCAGCAATTATAATATGTTAACAATGAGATAATACTGGTTTAAATATACAATAAACAATTTATTTTTCTCTTACCAACAACAATAAACAATTTTAGTATTTACATAATATTCAGTACTATGTCATTTTATTCATAGCAATGTATTATTTTTATTTATCTATCATTTTTATGTAGTCCCCAAGGAAATTTGGTCCCCATAAGTCCCACTGACCCCTCCCCAGTGGGGCTCTGTCAAGAATAGACTAATACCTTCTATCGTCGGTGACGTTTGTGGCCTACGCTTCCATGTTTTTGCACAGAAGTCAGTCGTCAACTACATTTTTTATTGTGAATAGAGTATATCTACCCCTAACAACAGTTCAGAATAGATACTTAATATAATAAAATAATTATATTTTTAAAATATTGAGTAATTTATGTTTTTTACAATAAATTAATTACCATTTCCAAAGGCCCAATCATCATGCAATCTATGGCGAACTTTCTGATATATGATACTAATTGTTTTCATATTAGATTTTCGCCATGCACGTCCTAGATATTTTGCTTGCATTTTTATTAACTTTAAAATATAAAGTTGTAGCATAGGGTGTCTCACTTTCAATGATTTTTTTAATATTGGTGCCGACTTAAATATTACCAACATCTAAAATAAAATTAAAATAAATTATTTAAATATTTTACTTTCATTAATCTGTAACCCTATAACACAGTACATTTTTTAAGGATTTTTCACTGGTGACAAAGAAAATATTTGTGTGGGGGGAGATACTCCCATTAGTATTATTATAACTCATTTTTTTATATTTTACAATAATAAATCCATTCAATAATATTATAATATGTAGACATTTATCCAACATTTATTATATAATTATTTTTCTACATAATTCAAAATTATTCTTATGACAATTTTGTATCATCGTCGTCAAGGCTATAAAAGTATAATCAACTAGGGGACAAAATATTTTCACTGAGTGACATTCGTATCACCCAGTTTACTAATTTAAAAAATGCACTGCTGTAAAATGGTATTTCTTTAATTTAAATGAAATACCATTTCAAGAAACAAAAATATTTTATTTGTATACCATTATTCTAGAATGTTTCCATTTTGCAATCTTATTCAAAATTCTCAATAAGTTAATACAAGAAAACATATTTCTCCATGAATATAATGGAAATTCTGATATTTCAATACTTTCTAAGGAAATTTTAGGTCCTTGGCCTAAGACACAAGTTGGAAATTCTAATATCGAAATTCTGAAATAAAAAAAAAATATATAATTAGCAATTTAATTTAATTTAAATGAACCTTAATTTAAATTATTTACGTATTCTTGGATGCTATATAAGATACAAGATTTTGATTCAAAAATTTTATAACAAGTGGAATGCAATTAGCAAACACTAAATGTTGACAAATAAACTCAAACTGATAAATATGATTAATTTTAAAATGTTTTAATAATAAAATTAAAATTCCACTTATAGATTTTACAATAATTTCTTTTTGTCTATTAATATCAGTTTCCAATCTTACAGACTCAGAAAAAGACATCCTGAAATATAAAATATTTTTAACATATTATAAAATCATATTAGTAAATTATTGTGTTATAATAATAAAATAACATACGGCATGTTAACTGGTAATATATCTAATATTATATTCATCGAATCATTTTTAGGTTTTGAGGTAGGTGATGCTGCTAATAATATTTTTAATAATGAAATCATATACTGAGGTAAATTTGGAAGCATAGCCTAAAATATATAATATTATAAATATTTATGAAAGAGACATAAGCATAATTATGTATTTTATCATATAAACTTAATTTATAAATTATATTTATGAATATACCTTATACAATATTTCTGCAGGAGTTTGATGAATTTTTTCATTCATAACTAATGGATTTTTTTGAATGTTTTCTTCATTTGTAATCTGATAATCAGCTAATGATTTATACATGTACTGTATGAAAGTAAAATAATTTTAATAAAAATAATACATATTTACTTATTCAATATATTACTTTTTTTAGTACTGTTATGCTTTCATGAATTGGATCAGGAAGACCTATTAAGGTATTAATATCATTGTTTATTTTAAAACCAAGAAACTTAATTCTTGTTTGATCCAAATATAATTGTAAATCTTTATTTCGTATTTTTGGAATCCATGGAAGATCTTTAATTGGTAGTTCTGAAGGTGGAGTCTGTGAAGTATATTCATTAAATTCTTGTACATTTTTTCTGTTAGAAATATCATCAAACTCCATTTTCATATGCTCATAATCTTGTAAATCTTCATCATTCTGATATGATAAATCCATTAACATAAGAGATTCATCTAATGAACTTTGTTTTATAAGACCCTATGGAAATAATTAAAATCCAAATTATTAAGCTGCATCTACACCTAACAAATATCTGGGCAAACTTTGTTTGTCGAAAATTTGCTAAATATTTCAGTTGTTTGACGAATGTTCGACGAACACTTGTCAAACATTTTATCAAGGACCACAAACGTTTGTTCATAATTTATTTGTTTGCTATATGTTTACCGAAATAGTTGTGATCATGTCACAAATACAAGAGGTAGCGTGCTGTATTAGCTCCGTTGCATTTATAATTTTGAAAAATATTAAAAAAAAAAATCAAAAATCAAAAAACGTGGTGGTGGGAAAGGAAAATTTTCAAACACGGAAAAATATTATTTAACGATCGTTAAATTATAAAATATATATAATTTATATGTATATAAATTGTATACCATGTTATATATTTATAAAATTGATAAATTGTCACGCATTGTTACCTATTAATATAATTAATATTATTATAGATAATATTTAAATTAATATCATTAACTTTATAACATCATTTGTAGATACATCAGCATATAAATATAAACATGTTTTTAAAAATGTTCGCTTATAATGTTCGCTTAGTAAGCAAACAAGCTTAGTAAGTAACATTTTTGTTTGGACTATCGACAAACAAATTTGTTTGTAACACATCTACATTAAACAAACGTTCATTGAATGTTTGTTTGGTGTGGATGCAGCTTTAGAATAAAATAGTAAATAATAATTAAATGTTATTAAACAACTAACTCTTTTCTGCCGTGTATTGCGTTTTTGAAGATTCATTAAGTCTGTAGAATTTGGCGGTGGTGAACTTGATCTCATGGACTTAATTATTTCTATTGGATTTTCTAGAAGTTCTGGTAAGTTAGCATTTTGTCTGTATTCACCTAATATAAAATAAATATGTATATAAGTAAATATTTGTATACTCAATAAAACATAAAAACAGTTATAAGACATACTTTTTAAAACGTCCAATGTACTCATTCCTCCTAGTAAAACAAGTATTAATTTCCATAATAACAGTAAGACTTTTTTTATTGGATAATGTGATGCATGACCACTACAAAATTTTGAAATCATAGAAAATAGTATCATTATTATATGTTCTTCTGTATAAGGTAAACCTACAAAATTTTAAAATTAATTTATAATATTATAATATTAATTATATTTTAATACCAATATCTGTTAAAAGATTTTCTCTAAATTCTTTGAATTCGATATCTTGTTCAAATTCAGTACTTCTTAATACTTCAATAAATGTATAAAGTACATTTAAAATTATTCTTAAATTTGAAGAATCGGTAGAATTAATTTTAGTTTTTCTATGAAATTGTATTGATCTGAAAAATTACATTAATTATATTACAGAATAATATATAATTCCAAATAAATAATATAACTTTACTCTATTTCCATATTCAAAAGATTTACAAATATATTATAAATATCAAATTTATATAAAAATAGAACATTTTCTTTGGAATTGTTTTGTAAATTTATATCTGATTGACATTCTGCCCAACAACCCTAAAAATAATTTTGACATTTATTATTATTTAATTATTTAATTAAATATATATATATTTTTACTTGTAATAAATATAATATACATCGAGCTGCATTCATACGTTTGTTTTTATCTGACACTTCTAATAAATCAAGAAGTTTAGATGTAACAATAATTTTACTTTCCATACTTAAGCTATGCCATGAAGGTTTTAAATCTAATGACAACATTACTTTTTCAAATTCCTAAATAAAATATTTCTTATTTTAATATATTTCATATAAATAAAGCTATAGTTTATTTAAAATAAAATTGATATATGTTATTTCAGTGGTGTGTAACAGGCGTACCTGGCTAAAAATAATCACAAGAAAAATTCATATTTCACAATCTAATTTACAATAAATAATGTTATTAAATTAGTGTCAGGTGTACAAATATATATATATATCATTAATTTATGTTATAATTTTTGATAATTTATGAGTTATGAGTAACTAGGAAATATATATTAAAGTGCTCGCTTCAATAAAAACTCGATTTGTATTGTATTCATAGTAATGATAGTGTATAGTGGAGAAACTACAATTTTAAGTAATCAACTGAAATATTGTGCGTACAGCTTTTAAGCGCTTACAGATTTTATGAACATAATATTTGGTATTTTCATCAGAGACCAAACAGCAGTTTTTTGGACATAAGTACATAGTAATATTGTAAATTATTAGCTAGGGCACACCACTGGCATTTATAAACAATTTAACAATTAATTATTTAATTACTTGAATATTAATTTCATAATCTTCAAACTCAGAATAACTGTATAATTCAGAAATTTCACTAAGGTGATTATCAGTATCTTCATAATTATAGTCTAAATTGGGATATTCTTCTTCCTAAATTAAAAAATGTCATTAAATATTTATATTATATAATAAATTAATTGTCAAATATAAGGAACTTACTTCTGAATCTTGTTTATTTTTTTTATTTACAACTGATTCTTTTAATTTTGGTATATTTCTTTTCATATTAAAACTATCCATTCTATAAAAATTAAATAACATGTAATATGTCTTTACATTTGATAATTTTTTTTTTTATAATGTTTATTTATTTTACAATATGTATATATTTGGGACCCGTCTAAAAATACAAGATAATAAGAATAGTGAAAAATCAGTATTAATTTAAGTTGAATATGATGGGGTCATTTGTTGAATGCAATTGACAGATATATTTATAATTTATAAAAAAAAAATTATAAATATAAATAAATTCACTTCTTATATGAGTAATAATTATTAGTTTTATATTTATTATTATCATCTTATGACTGATTTAAAACAAAGTATTTTTCAGTTTCAAAAGCGTCCAAAGAAATTTAAATGAATTTAAAATGTTTTTGTTATATTATGAAAACTAAATCTAAACATATTAATAAGATTAACTGATTAAATTTATATTTAAATTATATTACACCTCATAATAAATATTAATTTTAATTTTTTACAAAAAATATAAAGTATATTATTAAAATAAATTAAAAAGTCAATACATACTTTTAACCTTTACTTCTTTGTCAACACAAATGTTAATTTATTTAATGTGTCCTTCTGAAATAACATTTAAATAATCATTTTATATTTTATATATTATAATAATTATAAGCATCAACACCGTAGCTATGTAGTTAGAAATTATGATTATAAAAATTAAACGAACTGTAATTAATAAAACAAATTCAAATTCAATAAAACATTTATAAATAAAACATTTATAAATAAAACATTTAGGAATTAAAATTGTTAAATGAATAACACATGCAATTTGGCTTTGAGCGGGGTTAGGATGTTAGGGGTTGATTGACTACTTAGATAAGTAAATATTACGTACTTATATTGATTATTTACTTATTATACTCCATAATATAATAAATATTCTTTGAAGAATTTAGTATATTATTTGAATTTTGAAGAGTGTATAAGAAAACTAGAATTGTTTAAGTAAAGAAAAATAACATCAGTGATATTTTACACAAATGGTATTTTACAAGAATGTAATTGTTAGATAATAGTTCTATTTAACATTATTTATTTTAATTGGTTTCTTAAAAGTTTTGGTTTCAAAATATTGGCAAATTGGTGGATAATGTATATCGAAAAAAAAATCTCATAAAATTTAACTTTAACAATACTGTAATTGTACAATCATACTGTGCATGGGACGGACGACTGGATGAGAAATGCTAAATGCATATATAGATAATAAAATTATATTATCTTATCTATGGAGAATGTTCTCCAATAATTAATAATCATGTTATCTAATATCTTTCAACAGTAAATTTTATCATGACGTAAATTCAATAAAAATAAATAAAGATACTGTATAAAATATTTTATGAAAATTCAAATTTTCATTATTATATTGTGTAATGTGTCGTAATTTTTTATTCTTTTAAATAATTAAGAACACACACACACACAAAGTCGATGTTCCATACTCTAATCTTGTCCATTAGTATTTAGGTACTATTTACTTTTACTATCACTATACATTGCAATCAAAATAAAATATACTCGTATCAATGTGGTATAGTGGTATACCATAGTTGGCAATTTAATATTTTTATTTTTTATTTTGCATGAGACAGCTATTAAAAATAATATTATATAAGTACATATTGTTAATCGCAATCGTATATTCGAATCTAAAGAATAATGGGGTATAATTTTAAATATCTGTCGGTTTTTTTAACCAGTAGGCACTAGGTAATACCATTGGGCATTGATTATATTTATATCTATATCTATTCTATAATCAATGGTAGTACTTTGTAGTAGTTTGTTTTGTACCTACTACCTAGTAGGTAAAATTAGGTAGGTATCTTAATTTCGAATAAAAAAAAAAATATATTAATTAATTAAAATATCCTAAAGGCACTTCAATTTGAAAATACGAATTATTTCTATTTAATTTGTTAATTAACAAAATTTTGTTTAACTCGTTATTTTTTTTTAAACCCAAATCAAACTATAAGAGAAAAAACGACTAAATACATGACAATTGATAACGTATTTATATTATTGTTATTAGCACTGTCTTCGTCTTGTTAATAGGTACCAAATATTAAAATAATATCACAATAACAACATAACATGATAACGTGTTGAACTAACGTAACAACGTCTCTCGACCTTCATAAATGTATAGATACATCCGAATCAAATGAGTTTTTTGTGTGCAGAGTACATCATTGAAGAGTACATTGTATATTGAATACATTCATGACGTCACGCGCGTATTCCTCAGCCGTCGGACTTGTATGACGACGACAAGTGACCCACGGTATAGTAGTAACTGCCCGGGCGAGTTTATCGGCTAATAAATAATATTGTTGTTGTTTATTTATTTTAATATATTATTATGAACTATAAACCTTGCCTTACCGTTACTCGTCGCCCGTGCACAGTGTAGTAGTTAGTTATTATTCTACGTAGTTCCGTCAGCCAACGTCTGTCGTTAATGCATTTGGATATTCTCGAAATGGGCGATTATGCACAAAAGTGTGTCAGTGATGGTGACTTGAATCTTAAAAATTCGTTTTGGAAGAATAATCTAAGAATTCTTCCTGGAAGGTATTATTTAATGTTTATATACTTACCACGTATTGTAAAACACAGTATATACGTATAAATTAAAATAATAAAAATTTCGTGTTTTAGGGCTAGTCCCAAGAAAGAAAGTAAATCAGTATTTTCCTCTGCGTCCACTTCTTTTGACGATTTCCAAGAAAGTGTAAGCGATGCATGGGAAATTGAAGTCGAGGATGAGATTCTCCGTATATCTGGTACAAAAAAAAAAAAAAAAAAAGAATTATTTAAACATGAAGTTGTAAAACAAATATTTATATCTGGTTATGTTTAACACCATAACATTTTTAGATGTAAAGATTTCAAAGCGTGTTGCTCGTTCTGCAGCTTTAAATGTTATTAATAACCATAAAGCGTCAATAGAAGAAATTCATAAATTAAAAAACTATAATGCTGATCGTAAGTCATTTTATTTTTGCGTGTTAACACTAATTATATTTTATTACTTCTGTTTTATCTCTTTCTTTCTCTGTATCACATTCTACTACTTTTTTCCATAAAATGTTCAAAATGACATATTTACTTTCTAATATTTTTCATAATGTTTTTGTATAATTGCTTATAATAAATTTTGTAATAGTATAGTATTTTTTGGAAGGATTTATTCATTATAATATATATATAATAATTAATATAATTTCATTTTATCAGAAGAAAAATCTACCATGCATAAGAATGAAGAATTTCAAAATATGGATAACATTTCTAGTAAGTAAATATAATAATTAATATAAAAAACTACGTGTGAACTTATATGATTTTAATTTAAATGTTATTTTAAGATGATAATGGTGATAGTAATAAAATTTCAAAATTTCAAGTTTTACTTGAAAGTAGTTTATTGCAATTAGAAGATTTGAAAAAATTAAGTTGGTCAGGAGTTCCTATACCAGTTCGTCCCATGACATGGAGACTATTAGCTGTATGTTGATATTAGAAATTCAATTAAAATGTATTTACTGATTTAAGTACTTAATACTTATAGGGAATTCTTATATCATGAAATAAAAATATTTTACTGTATTCCTTTTATTTATATATATATATATTATTTAATTAATTTTAAATTATTTTATAGGGTTATTTACCAACTAGTTCTGAACGAAGAAAACAAGTTCTAAATCGGAAACGTAATGAATATAAAATTCTTGTTAAACAGTATTATGATACGAATAAAGATGAATCATATAATGATACGTATAGACAGGTTTGCATGCAAACAATTTTTTTATTACGAATTATTACATTCTTATCTTATTATTTAGATCCATATTGATATTCCTCGAATGAAAAGTGCACTATTAAAACAAAGAAATGTTCAAGAAATGTTTGAGAGAATATTATTTATTTGGGCAATTCGACATCCAGCATCTGGCTATGTGCAAGGAATGAATGATTTAGTGACTCCTTTTTATGTAGTATTTTTACAAGAGTATCTCCCTATAGGTATTAAAATTTTAATATTATTTTTTATCTATACTCTGTTTACAATAAGAAAATGCTGGTTGGACAGTGATAATTTTAGAATGTTCTTATACTTCATCCAGTGCGAGATTATGTAGAATGATGATCAAGTAATTGTTAAAGTCTTAATATTTCCCTCTCTATGTAACAATCATTCCAAAGATATCCGATCAATTAAATGGTAAAGTTTGGTTAGTTATAACCTATTGATTACTATTTTAATGGATCAGTCTTGGTGGGAACGTGAATGGCGTGCGTAAAAATGAATAAATTTTGTTTGGCCTGTAGCACGGTATTCTTGCTGGACAAAGTATAATGTGTAATACCTATTATGCACAGCATAATTTCAGTTAAAAATCCTGGTAGAAGGATGTTAATTTCTAGATATAATTTGTTTTATTATAATAAATTAAAAATTTAATTTTTAACAAAGTATATACAAAAAATAGTGGTGTTATCACTCCTATATTTTTCCTCATTACTGAATTGCATCTATGAATATTTACCACAACATCATTGTTGTTGTGATCAATACTGATCATGAATAATCACTGTAATTATTAATAATTTGATAATCACAGCTAACGGTCAGTGCAATGTTTACATTAGAACTTGTTAATCATGAATCATAGTGTATTATTTCTTTAAAACAGAGTATAGAAAATTTAACAAACAATATTATTAATGATTAAAATACTTTATATTATAACATTAAAAATTATATTTTAAGGTACAAATATTGAAACATTTGATGTTAGCTTACTATCAATAGAAAATCTTAATTGCCTTGAATCAGATTCATTTTGGTGTTTATCAAAGTTTTTAGATGGTATTCAAGATAATTACATTTTTGCACAGCTTGGAATTCAATATAAAGTCAATCAGTTGCAAGAAATAATTCAAAGAATTGATAGTAAATATTAAATATAATTTAAAAGATATTTTATAAAAAAAAAAAATATTTTATTTTATTTTATTTTATTTAGGAACTTTACATGACCATTTGATGAAACATGGTATAGATTATTTACAGTTTTCATTCAGGTGGTTCAATAATTTGTTAACAAGAGAGCTACCATTAAAATGTTCCATTAGACTGTGGGATACTTATTTAGCAGAGGCTGATAATATTGCATCATTTCAACTATATGTTTGTGCTGCATTACTAATGCGTTGGAGTAGTTTATTACTAAAAGAAAAAGATTTTCAAGTAATTATATATAGCATTCTTTTATTATTTAGTTGCAATATTAATTAGACTCTTATTCTTAGGGACTTATGATTATGTTACAAAATTTACCAACACAAGATTGGAATGATATTGATATTAGTTTATTAGTTGCCGAAGCTTACAAATTAAAGTTTATATTTGCTGATGCACCCAATCATTTGACCGTAAAAAGATAATAATTTTAAGTAATAAGTTATAATTATGTTGTAATAATACTTAAAATATGTATATATATATACAATTTTACATTGTTAATTATCCGTTGAATTTTTAAAAATTTGTATTGTTATGTACATATTAAATAATATATTTTGTTCATAAAAATTTTTTTATTAAATATACATTAATCAAATATATTTTAATATATTAACTAAATAACAAAAGTAAACAAAACAAAATTATTTTGTTTAAAACATTAAGTATAATTATTACTTAAATAAAATTTCAATACTAATAATTCATTTACACGAGTTACATGATATTATAAATAATTAATGGTATAATTAACAAAATAATTTGAAAAAAAAATTATATTAAAAAGTATTATTCAAGAATCAGAATCAGAATCAGAATCAGAATCAGAATTATCAAAACTTTTAATTACTGAACTCCATTTAGAAGCAATTATTGCAACTTCATTTGCAATGTTTTTATCAATTAATTGTGTAGTTATGGAATAATCATTATTAGGAGTACCTAATTCCAATTTATTATTTTTTTTAATGTCATCAGATGTTTCACATTGTTCTTCATCATTTATATAATTTAATTCAGGATGCAATTTTAATAATTTAGATTCTCGTTTATTCCATTCATTTTGTTTATCTTTTAAAGCTATTTTTAACTCAGACATAAAATTATGATTAGTAGAGATATCAAATATTTTTTTATCGAGAATTGTATTGTCAATTTTTTCAGTAAATTCATCAGAAATGCCAAAAAATAATTGATCTTGTTGACAAACTATATCTGTTGATTCATTCATCTCTATGTCATTATCAATTTCTTTAGTTGAATTAATTAACAAAGGTATGTCATTTTTTATATTACTGTTTCTTTTGAGAATGTAAATTTGTAAAGTTGAGATAAGCTCACTAAAATTATTTGTTTCTTTTAACAAAACATTTAATTTACTATTTAAATCATTAATACTATAACAAGAAGTTTCAAAATAATCTTCTAAAAACCTAACGAGTACTATTATATTTTGTAAATTTGATCTTAAATTATATATTTTTAACTTAAGATCAGAATTAATATGATTATTGTCATTTATCTGATTATTATAATTAGTATTTTTATTTTGAAATAATGAAAAAATATTATATTCTTCAGATAAATCATTATAACAGGACAAATATATCTTTTCAATATTATTCATATTTTTAATAAGTTTATTAATTTGTTGATAGCTCTCTGATGCCCAAAAAATTGGAGAAAAACACAATGTTAGCTGTTTTAGACATTCTGATTGCAATAAAAAAAATGTATATTTGGCTTTCTGAAACAAAAAAATGATTACATACTATATAATACTTGAATATAAATAAAGAAATATATGTAAATAGATAGATATATACATTTATATTTTCTAACGATGTATTTTGTAAATCAATGTTGTGGTCTGTAAGAGATACATTTATAATGTTGTTAGCAGAATCTTTTAATGGAAAAAATGTATGTACTTCAGATATATTACATACAAGGTTATTAATCAAACTTTGTGTTACAGTTAATAGCATTTTTTTTAATTCTGGCATCAATAAATAAAAAAAAGAATTCGAATTTTTATTCATATATAAATCATTACAACTGAAAAATAATACAGATTAGTTAATATGTTTTATTGTCGGTTAAATATATAAATTATTATATTACCTATGGATACTGTGAAGATTTTGACACTCATGGATGAAATGAGTAATTTTTTGTATAAGCAATGATAATTTTTTCATAGATTCAATCATTTTAGACACAATATTTTTAACTTTTAACTTTCTATTAAAGTCATATAATACATCAACAAATATATAACTAAACCACATACTTAATATTATTGTTATCCATTTATTATAATAATTCGAAGAAAGTACATTTGTAAGACCATAATAAATGCATAGTATAAAAAAAGTGTAACTAAATAAAAAAAAAAAAAATATATAAAAATAAAAAGTTTATAATTAAAATTTGTATATTTCACCTATTTCGTTTTGTAATGAACAATGTAAAATATGAAAATTCAACGTGTTCTGATGGGATAAATTCTTTAATAAATAAAGTATCTTCTTTAAACATTAATTGACTTTCTAAAATTATCTTAATTAATGTTATATATAATTCAAGATCCTAAAAAATTCATAATTAAATATTAGAAAAATTTACTGTTAAAATATTTATAATTTTTACCTTCGTAACACGTTGAGTAGTGTTGTTAATTGTTTTAGAGTATTTTTTATTCCTCTATAATCAAATAATAATAAAATGTTAATAAATAAAAAAAATGTATATGTAACATAAAAAACACAAAAAATATATCATTTTAAATAAAAATAATTATTATTTAGATATTAATGATTACCTTAAATATCTCATTATTTTTTTGTTCAGAAACTTCAAATTCCATACACCCGATAGTCGTTAAATATTTTTGCATATCTGTACCCTAAATTAACATTTATAATATATAAATATAAATTGTTTTTCTAATAATTGGAAACTAAGAGTGCTTTGTTTTGTTAATAATCTAAAAAGTATTTACATAAATCACAATATCTTCATCATCAATTTCCATTTTGAACGTGTAAAAAATAAATATTCGAATTTTACAAGGATGAATTTAAACACATGTATTTATTTTACTGTTTCGTTTAGAAAATTAGAATCAAATGTATTTGTTTCAAAAAGATTTTTAATCATTCATTTTGTACATTTAAATTGAGAATTTAAATATAAGCTGTACTGTAACTATTTAAGAAGTACACACATGATAATATTATACGTGTTACGAATTTCGGATATTTAGTATTTACGATTCAAGAAATGAAGTCTATTTTCAACGAATAGATTATTGGACATTACTTTTATTAATTTTTAATTATTAACTAGAGAAATATTTTTTTTATTATCACACATGGTCATTAATCAGTGTATCACTAATTAGTGATTACAGTTATAAAAAATGATAAATAATTTCGTTATAAATTACATTAATAGATAGCGCTCAAAAACGATGTTTACGATTCACGAAAATTATAAATACAATATACGCATAGACCTTAATATACACAATATGCTCTAACTCTAAGATCTAAGAATATGCACTTCTATTTTTTTTACACAAAAAATTTATTTAAATTAATTTTCGGCTAAAATTCGCAGTTTCCTTCGGCATACTATACTCTACTCCGGTATTTCGAATTATCGCTGTGTTCGATTCCAACTATTTCTAATCCGAATAACTCGATAACGGTTATACTTAGAGACTTTTAACAAAGAATTAAAAATAATTTTTTCGATGAGGACAAAGGTCCTTCAAAGTTTTAAAAATATCGGTGCGTTATTAAAAAAGTTTTTTTTTTTTAAAACACGTAGTACGATTACGTGTTTTTTTTTTTTTTTTATTCCTGCCGCATGCGATACAGGTGTGCAAATCATAGCGTTTAATTTTAATTAGAATTTGAATGCAATGATAAACTATTGCATTTGAAAAAAACGATTCTGTGCGAAATTCTGTTAGATTATAATGTAGGTATTTTTTTAAATATTGACATTTTTTATTAAATATTTTAAACGCAAAATTCTATCACACATATAGCACATAAATGAAAACCATATATTATAATTTTCAAGACTCTAAGTTCTATATAAATTTTTATAATATTTTTTCTTTTTTCAACTTATAAACGATATATTCGAGATTCGAATATTACAACGTGTAGTAGTATTTTGAACGAAAACATTTTTTTTAATTTTTTTCAATTTTTAATTTAACGATATATTCGACTATTGCAACTTGTTATCCAATATTTAGAATGAAAACATTCTTTTTTTTTTTTAATTTCTTCGTTTTCAACTTTTAAACGATTTATTCGAATATTACAAATTTTTTTTATCTAGTATTTAGAACGAAAAAAAAATTTTAATTTTATAAGTTTTACAACCTATAGACGATATATTCCACTATTACAACAAGTTAAATAAGATTTTGAACGAAACATTTTTTTTTTTTTTAATTTCTTCGTTTCTCGACTTATAAACAATATATTATTATAATATTATACTAGGTACTACAACGAGTAAACTAGTATTTTGAATGAAAAAAAATTTTATAAAATTTTTTCGTTTTTCAACTTATAAACGATACATTGGACTAGGACTAGGTACTGTAAACGTCTCAACTAGTATTTTGAACGAAAAATTTCTTTTTATAATTTCTTCGTTCCTTGACTTATAAACAATATATTCGACTACTTTCATTGTGTTTATTAGTATTTTGAACGAATTTTTTTTTCTTCGTTTCACGACTTATAAACGATATATTCGACTACTACTACGTGTATACTTATTTTTAACGAAGAAAATTTTTTTTAATTTGTTATTTTTTCAACTTATAAATGATGATATATTCGACTATATTAAACGTGTGTTAGGTAACTAGTATTTTGAACGAAATTTGTTTTTTTAAAATTACTACGTTTCTCTACTTATAAACACTATATTCATCTACTACTAAGTTTAAACTAGTATTTTAAACAAAAAAAATTGTTTTTTTTTTATTTCTTCATTAAATAACTTATAAACAATTAATTCGACTACTACAACATTTTAACTAGGTAGTATATTCTACGAAAAAAATTTATTTTTATTTTTTCGTTTTTCAACTTGCAATCGATATATTCGACTATTACAAGTTGCGTTATCTAGTAGGTATTTAAAAAGAAAAAAATATTTTCTTAAAATTCTTCGTTAATCGACCTTTAAACAATATATTCGACTACTACAACGTGTAAACTAGTATTTTTTATATGTTTATGCATTTATTACCTTATCAGACTTTTAACCATAATTATACATAAAATTTAAAATATTAACAAAATCATAAAAATGTTGTGAACCTTTGTTCCACATTATTATTATATTAATAATATTATTATTATTGTTCTATATTAATATTATTATTATTATTATTATTATTATTATTATTATTATTGTTAATATTATTATTGTCATAATAATATGATGTGGCTTTGAAAAAAAGTATTAGAAAAACAAAAACAATGTGATCGAACAGCAGCATTTTTAAATAATAGGTGAGAAAATAGAGATTCACAATGAGTCAAGAAAGATTATCTAATAGGTGGTATGTCAATAATATCAATTGAAACAGAAATCGCAAATAAAATTGAATATGAAGATGCTATTGACAAATTTGCTGACAAATGAAAGCTAGAAAAAATTTATATGTTAAAATTTTAATAAATATTTTTAACTTATTTGTAAACAATACTACTTTAATATAATATAATTATACACATTTTTTTATTGTAAATTAATAGAAACTTTTTACCATTTATTGAACATTTTTAAATGAAATATTAAACATTGTTACTAATAATATAATAAAATGTAACTATTTGAAAATTAAAAGATGGAAATATTGCAAAAATTCTACATAAATAGTTTATTCTAGGTAAAGTTAGATTAGTTTATATAATAAAAAAAATAGAGGCGCCTAATTACATCTTTGCCTCAGGTTAAAAATAAGGTCGGTACGGCTCTTCAATTGACTACTCATTTACAATTATAGGATTCTGTTGGGTGTCACCATTGCTTCCTGGAGTAACTAGCTTTGACCGTCTCTCACTTTCTGCGAAAGCTTCACTCAAAGTTTCCATCGTACAATATTCTGCAGGATCAAGAGTTCCTATAATTTTTTACAATTTGTGATTAAAATATTATTTTTCTCCTTTACTAAATATGTATTATTTATATATTATTTATGTATTATTTACCGTTTTCTAAGAACTAATAAACAAATCCTATGTTTTAGGTAGGAAACTCGGAATAATATGAATTTGAAAATTTCAATTATAATATAATCTATATATTATATTATATAATTTTACTGTACATGTTAAGACTTTGATCTCAGAATTCAGAAATGATTAAATGTCAATCCACTTTTTTATATTTACTCGCCGATCACATTAAATAATAATATTTGAATAAAAAATTCTACATATCAATATGTCATGGTCCGAAGGCAAAGAAACAACCAATCACGGATCGGCTAGTTTATTTATATTATGTTTCGTTATTTTGACATTTTAATTTTTTTGTACGGAGTTTTTTGATATTTCATTGAAAATTAAGTGTATTATATTCACATATAAGTTACGTACATAAAACAATGCCACGTCTTATTTGTGGAGAAAATATTGATCGACGGACTCGGAATTCACAAATATTTTTGAACCGTCGGTTAAATAGACCGGCAAAAAATAAATTGACGGACAATGAAAATTTAAGAAACCATGATGCAATCACACTTGCTAATGAAACTGAAAGTCAAGAGCAATGCAACGAACGTCATCGAGCTAATGCATTGAGACAAAGATAAGGGAAACAAAGACATAGACAAATCAACGCCTATCAACGAGTCATCGACACATTCAGAACACGTGAACAACAACGTTTGCAAGTGTATCGCGCATTGACACATGCATCACTTTTTCGTCTTGCGTTTGATGTTTGAATATGAGTAGGATATCAACTATTCGTCACTTTCAAATTCAAATTGTAATCGGTGCTATGAACAAACAATGCCAATATTATTGTGGTGCACGCAAATTCGAAGGTGAATCGGACGGTTTCTGCTGCGCGTCTGGAAAAGTTGTATTGCCAATTTGCCACTATTGCATTCGCCGCCAAACGACGTTTGTGGGTTGAATCTAGAAAATCCGGTCTTTTCACATGGCCAATTTTATGTGGCGTGTTCTCGCGTTGGAAAACCGTCAAGTTTATTCATTTATACTCCTCATAAATTGACATTAAGATAATATTAAACAAACATTTTTGATTATGACGAATTGTTATTATAAATATTAATGTAATTTCAAAAAAAAAAAAAAAAAGAATAATGAAATTATTTGTTTTTCATTTCACATTATGTTTAATATCCAAATCACTTGAAATATGCAGGACAAATATGCCGGCTCCGCTCGTAATTATTATAAAACTGATTATTTTTTCATCTAATGAATTCAAATATTTATAGTAATATTTTAATGAAATAACTATTATTTGAATATTCTTAGTTCTTATGTCGTCAAGTAGTAAATAAAAATTGTATAAATTTTTATATAGCCAATAATATCGACAATGAAAAATTGGAAACCATAATTCTAAATTATTATTCAGTAAGTATTAACTGAAGGAATGTATCATGTGCAATAACATATTATAATATACGTAATATCGTCAAAAATATATGAAAAGTATGTCTTAGATGTCATTAATTCATGTCAGATAAATAGTTTGATAAGATTATATATGTAATGATCATATTAAAATGTACCTAATATCTATGTCAATATTAAGATTTTTAATATTTCAGTTTTTTAAAATTATTAGTTAAGTGGTGCATTATAAAATATAATATTACCTATGTGCTATGTCTATTACTTTATTAAATTCATATAATAATTTATTTTTTATCTTATTAGAAATTTCAATATAACCAGTTATTTATAAAGAAATATTAATTATGTAGAATAATTTTGATAAATCAACTCTCTTATTTTCATCAACATGCGGTAATTTTTAGAAATTTTTATCATTCATTAATTAAATAATATTTATAACATAATGTTTGTAATTATTTAATCAAAAATAACTTTTAACTACTATAGACTATAGTGAAATGTAAAATTCATGTTACTAATAATGTAATGGGGAATAAAATGTAATCATGTAAATGATAGTGTTACCACTGATACTTAAATAATAAATACCAGAATTGGAGATGGATAAATAGGTAATGAAGAAATACTGGTATTTAATAATAATAAATTAATTACAAGAAGTCAACCTATTAATATTATCATAAAAATATATCTAATAAACAGGTTATCATCATATTTCATATAAATTAAAAATTAACAGACTTATTTTTAAAAGATCATTTATTTAAAATATATGTAATAACGTTAATATGAGTATTATATCCCGTTGCCTAACTAATACTTTAAAAAGCCACATTAAAACAATTTTAATTTTTCGCCAATATATATTAAATTAATTTAATATAACTGCGAGTGGTCCACAATGTTTATATAAATATATACAATATTTTATAAATATAATAAAATATAAAATAATGCAATTATAAATACCATTTTTTAAACCAATTACTCTTATCGCATGCCTGCAGTATTGACCTATAACTGAAACTAATGAAAATAATATAATTATTAATAAATAGGTACTCGTAATACCCCCTACGAGCTGTTTATCTATTATTATTTTTTTTTTAACATTAGATTTATAATAAATGAATCATTAATTAAGTAAGTATTGATATACTTCTTATTTTTTTCCTTATTTTTAAGTTTTATAATAATATTAATCTCTGAAAACAGTTTTATTTGGTGAATAATTATTATTATAATATTATATTTTATAATACTGCAATAGGTAAGTAGTCGTAGATACTTATTATATAATTTTATGGTGGTACAGATTAAACTAGTGTTATTGTGATTCGGAAAAATATATTTTTGTAATATGACATTCTGGAACCATCACAAGTTCCATTTTCGGATAGTATATTTTAACCTAACCTGAGGTACTAAGCATAGCTAGTCACCTCTAATTACGCTTATATAATAAAAGTACTTATTACTTACAATTTAATATTACAGTTTTATTATAAAATTAAGTATTTTAGATTTTAGATTTTGAGAGAAGAGAAAAATATATGTGTTTTAAAATATGTGTCTTTTTTTATATTTATAAAAAAACACATTTTTAACCCGAAATAATGCTCCGATTTCCACGAATAATATAATATAATATAATATAAATTATTTGTTCTTCATATTTTAAATATATGAATATTTTTAAGTTAAAACTATAAACTTTACAAATAGAGAATCTATCCGTGACCCAATTTTAAAGCTTAGGTGAACCAAAATTGGGTCACGACTCACGACCCACTGGAAGATATATAAAATATAACATACAAGTATAACCAAACCACTTAATGTAGTTATGTTATGAAACTCACAATTTCAGATATATTACGAGTATGTAGTATTGATTATACTTTTTATTTTTTTATTTTTATAAGAATTTACAATCTGTTCTAACCTAGAACAATAATTAAATGTGCACAGAGTAATTTACATATGAATTTTTTGAGGGAAGAAGCCATCCATTAGTGACACTATCTATTTTAAGTATATAAGTTTTAAGCATAGCTAATTTTAAATTTGAGATAGAAAGTCGCTACACCTTTTTCGCTTAAGCCGTCTAGGGGAGTTACCTGGAATGAACAAGGTAGATAGTTTTTTAATAAGAGGATTAGAATGAAGAGGTAGTTTTGTATGAAACATTTTGTAGTAGTATTTTTCTTCATCAAGTACTGTTGCTATTTTAATATCATTATGAAGTGTAAGAAACGAAGGAAGGGCAATTCGTTTTTTTTATAAGGGAAATGTTTTGAAAAGCTTGAATTTTTTGTATGTTTAAATTTTTAGCACTGCCCCAGAGTTGCAGCTCGTAGGTACAGATGGGTTTTAGAAAAACTTTATATATTATCTATATACTTTATATATATAATGTTTAGGTTAGTGTATGCATTTCTGTGTAGCAGTGAGCTTAGTATGCGTAAGCGATAGTTTAATTTTATCTTTATTGATTTTTTGTGAGAGGTCCATGTTAGTCGACGGTCTAAAATAAGTTCTAGGTATATATCTGTTTGGGAAGAGGGGAATTGGATTCCGTAAAGATAAACGTTTGGACATGGAGTGAATGTAGTGTGAAATAATTTATCTTGATATACTTTGAATCTCCATTTATACCAATTTTCCATAAAATGTTTGGTAGATGTAATTTTTCAACAGGTTCTAGGTATATAAAAAATAGTAGCAAAGGGACTTTGGTATTTTTATACAGTACGTTTGTAACTTGACGGACATCAAAATTGCGAAGTAATAATTCATCTTTGATAGTTTTAGTTTTTGTAGAGGTATGTACGTTCCAGATCTCTACGTGTATTGGCTTAACTTTTTTTAGTTTATAGCGATAAGTATGGTATTCGACTTTATTTTCTTTTTTTAGTTACTGTCGCATCGGCCTGTACCTGTGTGTGTGGTGTACATAAAATAAATTAAACATTTGAGCACTAAGTGACTGTATATACTGTTGCCACTATGTAAGAAAGACAAACTGAATATAACTATACGTGTTTTAGTTTTAATTTCAGATCAGAAAAGACCAAAAAAAAAAAAAAAAAAAAAAATTAAAACGAATGGACACGAGCGAAAAACATCGTAAAAATACGGGGAACAGAAATTTATACGTGTGTATCAAATGAACACCACCGTGGGATTGATGACACTAAACTATTTAAAACCTAATTTAATACACATGCATATAACTACAATAAAAATATTAATTATTAATATTTAATATTATGTTATTTAACAGTACAAATGAGATTATAATAAGTTATAATTATAATAAATAGTATAAATAATTAAATTAATTATAGGATGTATTTAAAAATAACTTACTATTTTTCTGACTATAAACACCTAGGTAAATTAAATTAATGCAAAGTTTTTGAATTATGATCTGATATATGGTACCACATATCAGTGTAACGGATCCAAGGGGGGGGGGGGGTAAAAGAGTAATTACCCCTCCCTTGACTTGAGAATATTATAGATATAATTAATTTCTTTATATATGTATATTATATACATATATATAATATAAATATTAAATTAAAATAATTAAATATAAAATAATATAGTAAATATAAAATTTTCAGACCTTAATGCCAAAAATTGTCAATTTTTTTCAAACATATACTATACATAAAGACAAAATTATTTGAAATATTCAAAGCCCTATATTTTGTAGACAAATTAACCTAAAGGTTCCAAAATATTACCACATATATATAATTTCTATGTGAATACTCAATAAAATTTTCAAGTCTCTAACTTCAAAATTGCCCGAGTTATCGTGAAATATTGAAATCCAATTCGTTGAAATTACAGTTTTCATAAAAAATATCGTTTTTTCGTCGTTTTTTCTACCACTTAGGGTCAATTTTGATAAATTCGAAAAATGACCTAAATAAAGTACCAACTAGATCCACTTTGCTACCGGAAACATACCCTATTCGTGATAATCGGAGCATTATTTCGGGTAGTAAAAATGTCTTCAGAATAAAAAAAAAAAAAAAAAAAAAAAGACAAAAAAAAATCACTAAAACTACATCAACTTCCCAGCCGGAATCATATGCTATTCGTGAAAATCGGAGCATTATTTAATAGTAAAAGTGTTTTCAGACATAAAAATCAAAAACAAAAATCACACATCATTGTAAAACCAATACATTTTTCGCTTCGTTCAGAATCCAAAATAGTATTTAATATGATAGCTATAATTATTTACATATTTTACAGCTTATGGGGGGGATTTATCCCCTTATCCCCCCGTAAATACGCTACTGGTTGAAATATATAAGTTCTTACACTTATTATTTAGTATTTACGTCTATATATTGTATATACACGTATATGTCATCACTGAAATTGTCATCACCCCCCGCTTGAATAATACTTAGATCCGCCCCTGCCACATATTTGGTAAACACATATGTTACTATACCTAGTTATAAAATGATCTAAATTCTAAAATTTGTCATATTTGATGTTAAATATGAATTATATAATACATATAATATTAATTATAATATATAAATACATATGATTTTAATTACTTAAGACGATTAATGTTATTTACATACCTTTTAAACGATATAATTTATCAAACAATTGTTTTTCACTCATATTATCTAATAAAATAGAAATAGAAATTCTTCTATTTTTTACATTTCTTTAAATATAAAATTACCATATAAATTATTATAAAATAAATTGAACATACTCTTAAGACCTTTATTATTTAATGTTTCTGAAAAAAAAAAAAATTGTAATTATTTGTTATGGAATCGCTAATAATTTATTTATTTAGATATCTACCGCATAATATATACTTATGAAATGTAAACAAATTATCTTATAGAAAATATTGTAATAAATTCAGAATTTCATATTATGATTAAAATTTTTTATAATTTATTAATTATTGTACAACGGTATTGTTATTTATTTTACGTATATATTAATTTACTAACATTTTTATAATCCGTAGAAGTAAAGTTATCAAATTAAAATTACGATTCATTATTGTTTTTGTTTATCATTAATTGTTTGTGAATTTTATATATAAATATCAATTTATTAATAAAGAAGTACATTATTAAGCAAACGTGAAAAGCAGAAATATAGATTTTTATTCGTACATGGTTTAAATATTTGATAATTATTAATATTAACTAATTTTGTTTATATTAAATAAAATTATAGGTACTAAAATTGGACACATATTTTTTTATATATATATATAAATATATAATAATAATAAATAATAAATATATAAATATATAAATATTATATAAATATATAATATATATATAGATTATGTCATTTCTTTCAAATCCTAAAATTATGAAATACAT
Organism: Tetraneura akinire; assembly: GCA_021307375.1. Classification (NCBI taxonomy): domain Eukaryota; kingdom Metazoa; phylum Arthropoda; class Insecta; order Hemiptera; family Aphididae; genus Tetraneura; species Tetraneura akinire. Next base: position 5,198,563 of record JAIUCT010000015.1, read on the forward strand.
CAAGATCAACCATTTATATATTTATGTTTTGAAAGAAATATTAGTGAACCGTCGAACAACATTTTATTTAGACGTGAATTGACATAAAAGGCTATTTAACATGAAGTGAAAACGATTATATAAAATTTTTAATAATCTATATACTATAATATATTATCCTGTATTAACTATTGATCAATATTTTATTAAGAATATTATAGGTATACCAAATATAAAAATCTGTTTTTAATTTTCTAAATCTTTATATATTTCGAGTCTGATATTAATACGAGTAAATTAAAAATAATCTCCAATACTTATCTTTATCTACTTAAACTAATCAATCACTATTTAATTTTTATGCATACCATAACAAGCTATAATAAGTAATAAAAAAAACAAAAATTTAAATTAAAAAACTTGACCATTTAAAATTCTATTTTTTTTTTTTTTTTATGTGTTTTTAAATTATATGTACGATGTACCTATTATATTTATAATATTTATAAAACTCATTTTAAATCCTAATGATCCAATACATCCATAAAATCATTAAATCAATAATAAATGTTAAAAATAAAAAGGTATTATAGAATAATCCAACAAAGTAAACCATTATCAAAATTATCATTCATAAAAAAAATAATTATGATTTTTTTTCTATCTTATTGTTTTAGATTCTGAGTGAAGCGAAGAAAGTATTGGTTTTACAATGATGTGTCTTTTTAATTTTACTACAAAATATAAGACTTTGAATATTTCATAAAAATTTCGTTTTTTTATATATAATATTTAATAAAATTGGCAATTTTTGGCATTAATATCTGAAAGTTTTACTGAAATGTATTTATTTATTACTATACGTCATTTCAAAATATTAGAAAAATCCCTACTCTCAATTTTTCTTTATAACTGTTTAAAATTGATATTTTTAGTTTAAACGAAAATCTTAGAACCCATACTAGTATTCTTCTTATTATTTCTCAATACTTTTACAATAAAAATTAATAGAAAAGCTAAAAAATTTGGATTATTTTTAAAATTTTTATTGAATCATACTGACATAAATTTTAATAAATTTCTAAAATGTTAGGAAAATCTCAGGACTAAATTTTTTTGTATAGGTGTTTTTATAGGTTTTTTAATTTTAGTAAAATTATTTATATTGAACGTAGAGACTGATAAATGTAAAAATTTAATCGATACAATATATATTATCTGATATACTTCGCTCAGAATCGTTTTTTATGAATTTGTTTATAATGATTTGTAATGATTTATCATTGTATTTAAATTGTAATCAAAATTTAACACTATCCTCCTTACACCTGTAATCTTCCACACCAGTCCCCTTTTCTTTTCTTTATTTTTTTTTTTTGAACTATTTAAAGTATAAAATGCTAGGGGAAGGATACTGTTATGGAAAGAATACAAATGTAAAGAGGATAGTATTGCATTTTGATTAAAATTAGAATGCAATGATAAATCTTTACATTCAAAAAATGATTCTGTGAGAATTACTGTTAGATATGAGTATTTAGAAGACTAATTTAGGGGATTGTGGGTAAACGTAACGTAAGTAGAAACTCTTCAATGAAAACAATTTAATCAATACATACGTTATTTTATGAGCTTTGCTCAAAATTATTTTCACGTATGTAATGATTTATCATTGCATTCAAATTTTAATCAGTATTCAACATCAACACTATATCCTCTTTACACCTGTATCCATTCCACAGCAGTATCAGCTCCTCTTTTTCTATTACTAATATGGGTTTCAAGTTAATAAACCTATATATTCGTCTATTATCTAACCCAGGGGTGTCCAACCTTTTGTGATGACTGGGCCACATCATATGGCTAGAAATTTTTGTGGGCCACTGGTCACATACTTTTTAATAATTATACATACAAATTTAATGATTAAAATATATTCTATTATAAGTTTACAACAATACATTTTTTATATAATTTAACATTAGCGAATAATAAGCAGAGATATTAATATTTAATTATAATTACATGAAAAAATATGTTTATTAATAATAAAAATAATAAATTAATTAAAGGATTTTAAATTGAAGTGAGGGCCGCATCAAAATTTACCACGGGCCACATTCGGCCCGCGGGCCGCGGGTTGGACACCCCTGATCTAACCATATACTTAACAAACTAGATATTACATGTCAAAAATCACCAGTACTATATTTTTAATAAATCATTAAATTTTGATACATAAGAAAAATTAATGAATAAATAATTATAAGGATTTTTTCGGCATTAAGATAAACAAAGAATACTTACATTGTCTATCTCGTTTGAAATTTCTATTTCCACCTAAATTATATAAATATAATTATATATAATTATATTAGTATATAGTTATATATAATGACAATACCTCATTATTAATGATTTAAACAGTAAAATTACTCTCGTGTTATTTCGTTATTTCTCCGTAAGTAGTGACCAGTTTTTTGTGTAATTTGTTTTGAATACTCTACTTTAAGTGCGTTTAAATACGTAAGTTATTTTATATTCTTATCTCCTCAAATTCCCCACGTACTGTTGTATCTTGCCGCCTAGTAATTACACTTGCCTGTCTGTGATACGAGCCGGTCACACACATCGTATACACTGCGCGCACAGAAATCCTCTTTATACACCGTGTTACAGTGCTCGCCAGTTCCCGCACAAATAAATCTCTCATTAAATTTTTCTTTCTTTAACATTATGTCACATTCTTCGTCCAAAATTTTACCAGTCATTACCCACTCGAATTCTGCATCTACCTCTACAACTATGAAAGCCACTTCAAATGCTGACATCTTAAAAGCTATTGAGCGCACCCAATTTTCTCAAGATAAATTATTGGCTGATCACAAATCTTTAGGTACTGAAGTGAAAAAAGAGCATCAAAACTCTTACTTTGCGTTTTGATTCTCTCTCAGTTGTAATTTCAAATCTCCGTACTAAAGTTGACCTACTTGAGTCTAAGATTCTTGCTCTTGAAACAAACACCTCAAACACACCAACTGTCCCCTCCATCCAGATCACGGTTAGGTTATTATGTATGGTATACCCGAATCTACGTCAAGCGATCTCCATACAAAAATTAACGACGATAAAATCATTGTACGTGATATATTTAATAAACTCTCTATCGATGTACACACTGAATTCAAACTGATTCGTCTTGGTAAACCTACCTCCACTTCATCGCGTCCTCTAAAAATCATCTTTGGCTCCTGTGAAGATGCTTCTGCCGTCTTATCGTCCTATCGTCTAGCCAAAACTCATAAATTGTCCCTTCTGCCGCTCACTGGCCTGTACGTGATAAAACCTTGCTTGAACGTCAGCAACTTCGTGACTGTCATTTAGAGCTTGATCGCCGTGTTGTAGTGGTTGAGCATAATCTTACCATCACATTCAAAAACGGTTCTTCGTGCGTTATGTCCCGTCCAAAAAACCACGTCCGAGGCCATCTACACTCTCAAGCTTAACCAACATCAATACCTCAACCACCTGCAATATTAATGGATATTACCAGAATTGTCGTGGTCTTCGTACCAAACTTGTTAATTTCAATTGTAACACTTCATGTTTTAATTATATGTTTATTGCTCTTACGGAAACTTGGCTACTTGGACTTTTTAATTATAATGTATTAAGATGCAACAGGTCCCCTCTAACCAGCTCCTTTAATCGTGTGGGTGGTGTGTTAATTGCTGTACGTAAAGAATTTGATTCATCTCCTCTTCTTATACCTTATAATTGTGTTGAGCAACTATTTGTGCGCTTCTCTTATAACTCCTTAAATATTATTATTTGTAGTGTTTATATACCTCCTTCTTCACCTATTGAGCTTTATACTGCTCATTTAAATACTATTGATTTCATTGTAAAAGAATACCCAAATCATAGCCTTATTCTCATTGGTGATTATAATCTACCATTTATTTCATGGTCGAATGATTCGTATGGCCTGTGTTTTCTAGCTCAATCCATCACTGAATACACTTTTATTCCTGAAAGACTTGCATTTCATGGTTTTTACCAACACAATTCTATTTTAAACTCTCATCGCTCTCTTCTCGACCTCATATTCTCAAATCTTAGCTCCATAACTGTTAATAAAGCTCTTGACACAGTCGTGCCTGCTGATTCGTTCCATCCACCTCTCTGTCTCTCCATAAATCTCCCCATACTTGATTCTAAATCTTCTCCTCTAAAAACATTTTTAAACTTTAACAAAGCAGATTATACTCAGATCACTTCATTCTTTAACTCATTCAATTGGAAACGGACTTTCCTTTCATACTCCCTGATGCTTCCATGTCTGTCTTCCTTGATGCTCTCCACTGTTATATTTTATCATTTGTTCCAAAATACTCCCTTCACCCTTCCTCTTTTCCATTTTGGTATTCTAAGGAGCTCAAGGATCTTGTATTTTCTAAGTCTCGTGCCCATGCCAAATTTAAGTCATCCCAGCTACTATCTGATTACAAACATTTTTCTTTTCTTCGTGCTAAATTCAATTATCTCTCCAAGCAATGCTACCATAACTTTGTCTCTCGTACTGAATCTTTCCTATTACGTAACCCTCGATATTTTTGGAGTTTCGTTAGAAAAAACCTCTTTTCTCAATCTATACCTTCAAATGTTATATTTCATGGTATTCTGAGCAATACTCCTTTCGATTCTGCTAACTTGTTTGCTACCCATTTTTCTTCTGTCTTTACAACACCTTCTCAGACTTCATCCCAGATTTTACATCCCCTCCATAACTTTCTGCTCCCATCTAATATTCATTTTTCTATTACTGATGTCTACCAAGGGTTATATAATTTTCGTAATATTAAGTCTGTTTTTCCAGATGGTATCCAGGGTGACATTTTGTTCAATCTTCGTTCTGTTCTTGTAGAACCGTTATGGTTTTTATTTAGACGGTCTATTGACTCAGGTATCTTCCCGTCTGCTCTTAAACTTGGTTCAATTAGACCAATATTGAAGTGCGGCAATGATTCTACTGATGTCACAAATTATCGTCCAATAACTATCCTTCCTCATTTATCCAAATTATTTGAAACACTTGTCCTTAATTCGATTCGCTCTTCCTTAAATCAAATCCTAGTTGATGAGCAACATGGCTTTCGTCCTGGTAGATCAACTGTTACCTGTATTCTTTGTCTTCATTCTTATATTTTTGATTCTTTTCGCGATAACTGCCAAGTAGATGTTATCTACACAGATTTTTCTAAGGCCTTCGACCGTGTTGACCATAATCATAATATGTCAACACTTGTCTCTATAGGCTTAGGTGAACCCCTTCTTTCCTGGTTTCGCTCCTACATTACTAACAGAATCCAATAGGTAACTGTTGATTCCACCTCTTCTTTCCACTTTACACCTTTATCAGGTATACCACAAGGTGCTGTTCTTTCTCCACTTCTGTTTTCTTTATTCGTAAATTCAGCCCCTTCCATCCTTCAACATTCCAAGCTCCTCATATTTGCTGATAATATGAAAATATTCCTTCGTATCAAATCAATATCCGACTGTCATTTTCTCCAAAATGACCTTCAACGTTTAGTTTCATGGGGTGAATCTTTGGGTCTAGATCTTAACATTCCTAAATGCTCAGTAATGACTTTTTGTCCGACTAATGTAGCATTCAATTATACTTACTTCGTCAACAATACCCCATTGAAAATTTGCAATAATTCTGTAAAAGATTTAGGATTTACCCTTTCACGTAACCTGTGCCCTAATATGCACATCCATTTGATCTGCTGTAATGCTCTTAAGCTGCTTGGCTTCATAAATCGTGTCTCTACAAATTTTCACTTGCTCACTCCATTAAAAACTCTCTTCTGTTCCTTAGTTCGTCCCCTCCTTGATTATGGAATCATTCTCTGGGACCCGTCCACTGCCTCTGCACGGAATATGATTGAAAGGGTTCAAAGAAAATTCCTCCGTCATGCTGCCTACAAGTTAAAAGTACCATGTCCACCTCACGAGTCACGATTACACACCAATCCAACGCCTATTTTCCCTTGAAAGTCTGGCTAATCTTCTTTTCTCTAAAATTGACAGTCACGAATCACTATCTCGTATTTCGTTTAATGTCTCCTGCCGCCTCACACGATCATCTGTTCCGTTCCACATTCCTTTCTCTTCCTCTAATTACTATTTTAACTCACCGATCATCCGTCTTATGCGCATTGCAAATACGACCCTTCTTTCTCTCTCTAATAGTGTGCCAAGTTCTCCCCTGAGCGTATATTATTATTGTTTAATGTCACTCTTATAACATTGAGTTCGTCCCGTATTTTTATATATAAATAAATAAATTATTATTATAAATAATGTTTTTATAAATAGTTTAATAAAATTATTTTTCTGTGGCTCATTTAGTTTTGTTTATAGGCATGCGTATAAGGCCAAATTATTTATCATGTCACTAAGGCACTAACTATCAAAATATACACAAGAGTAACTAGTTATTGCTTATCATTGCTACTTTGCTACCGGATAGCAGCCCCCGCCATAGTACCTACAATGTGGTTCACAACTGACCAACGATCCACCGGCTCGATCATCGGCCGTTGACCAGTTTGTAGTTCGTTGCCTTTTTCTTACGTCTAGTTATTGTTTGTCTTTTCGTTACTTTTTAGTTTTTTGTGTATTTAAATATAAAACAAATTGTTATATACGTATTTATATTACTATATATATTATAGTCCGAGTGCGTTTTGATACGTTGCGGTGGCGATGCCATTACACACCGACGCCTATTTGCTATTTCTTTCTCGCTTTGTTATTCGTCGTATGGTTTAATTTTCCCCTACTTTTATGACGTTACCACGCATTTAGACGTTTAGACGTGGTGGTCGCCTACACTCTAATTTTATTCTTTGCTTTTGTTGATAGTTGATACACGTTATTTGAGCAGCTCACGTGTTTCTCTTTGTTGCATATACGAATTTTAACACGAACCTTTTCGTCGTATCCCGTCAGTTCTATATACATTTTGAGAATTTGAATATATTATACCTACGGGTTTATTTACTAGATAGATTTGGATAACTTTTCATCGTCTTGTGCCACGACAACGTTTAGTTTCAGTGCGCCCAGGCGTCTTTGTAAGATTTACGATAGTTAATCTTTACCTTCCAATTATCATCCATTATAATCACGATTTCAGTCTACCATCAGTCAGGTCTTGACGTCTTGTATTATATTTATGTTATGGTTTATTATGTAAATTCGTTAATTTTAATTAACCCTCTTCTTCCAATATTTGCCAATTTATTTTATTTTAAGTTATACCTATTATACTTGTTCATTTATTATTATAATACTACTTATTTTTATTTTATTCCAGTTTGTCCAATTTGTCCAGACTCCAGATGACCTTCATCTCATACCTCCGTTGCATGTTTTTCCACCCTCCATATTTTGTAGGTAATAATTAAATACACATTTTCGCGCGACGTCTGTCTCAACAATAATTTTCAATTCAACATTCAATATAATATATAAGTCATAATATTAGATAATGTAATTATTATAATTATCTCACAAATTAGAGACCCCTATTTTCGGATTTATGCGTATACCCTTAAGAAAATGCGCCTATTATGGTATACGCTAAATAAAAATTTATACCCATAATGCACACTTCAATTTTATCAATAAAATATAATAATAAAAAAATAAAATCGAAAAAATATATTATTTTATCCAATACAAAAAAATGTTTTTATATAATTCGTTACTACATTATGATGTCCTGAAAGAGAGCAGACCGGTTCAATTACCGCCACGCGCCGCACATGAACAAGCCCGCATGAAATTCCATTAAATTTTCTTGACTTCGGAAACGAAGAAGTTTAGAATTTGTCGAGAGTGTATGTATACAACGAATTTTACCAATACTAGTCCCCGTTGTGACTTTGCGGTTGTTGTAACAGAAAACAGTTAGATTACAACATTTAAAATTAAAATATGATTTCATGGACAAATCTATAAATGTAAAACATACAAGTTCAGGTTACTTAATTTTAATAAATAATCAATTTTTATATAAATACGTATGTTTCATTTATTGATATATACTCGTATAATTGTGTTAATAGTTTTGTAGTGAAACACGATTTTCCATTTTGTGGTATTTACGTTTAAAAAAATAAAATTGATTGTATTTTTGTTTTAAATATTAGTAAGTGGTGCGTTATTTTGAGCGAAGCGAGAAAAAATTTTTGGGGTATATTCAATCCTTTTTAGGAGCGTATACCCATAAATATATTTACCAATACACCTCTTTCTATCATAATCTAAAATAAGAGTTATCGTTTATGTAAAAGTCATTTAAAAATTTATAAATATTAAAGACATTAAATAGTAAAATACTTAAATAACTAAATACTTTAATATTTAAATTATATTTTTATAACTTTAAATCAATTATTTAGATAAAATTATGGATATTAAATTGGTATATCCCATTTGTGATATTAGTATTAACTTTTAAAATCGATAAAAATATATTTTATATATACTTTGAATGTATATAATATACAATATTTAATTTTTAATTTTTAATGGTAGGTTAATGTGTAAAACAGAAATTTACATTTCAGAAAATATAGGAATTAAATTAATGAATTATTTGTTTTATTGAATTAACTCTCTAATATTATGACAATAGCACTATATAAAATTAATTAGTAATATTATTATGACAGGTTATGTTGTATGTTTTTTATTATGTCGTAGTTTTTAGTAGGTAAAACCAAAACGTATACAATATTTTTCAATTAAATATAATTTACAAATGTAACATGGCGCACTCATTTGAAAATTCTATAGTCCTGTATTATTAATAAATAAAATAAAATATATAGAAAAAAAAGTTACTTTTTGAAAGTATGTTTGGTTTATGTATGGTCAGAAAGCAGAAATTAGTAATTCACGATGGAATTTAATTAACCGGATGTGTTATTATTATCCGGAAATGTTTTTGAAAATATTAAATGCAATAAATAAAATATTATTTTCTTGCTACAGAAACAAATTAAAAGCCAAAGGTATTCACGAATCACGTTTGCTAAATCTACTGGTAGTGATGGTAATTAATGAATAAAAACACTTGTTATTAAAGAACATTCAGTTTATGGTATTTTAAATACGCTTGAAAAATATTGTATTAAAATGAAATCATGGAAAATTTTAGTTCTTTCAGTTGGAAACAGCAAGAAGGTCAAATAGGTATTTTATCAGTTCTAGGCTAACTTACGTAAGCTAGAAAAATCATGTAATTTTGGTTATTGTGAAGAAAAATCAAGTGAGGTTATTCAATAAAACAATAGGATAATCAAAATGTACAAAAATATAGCATTAGACAATATTTAATAAAAAAAAAATTGAATGTTTCATCAAAAAACAATGGGAAAAGTAACATTTAGATTAAATATAACATGAACACAACTCCAAATAATTTTAATAAATATAATAATAAAAGGGCAGTTTAACTGTAATAGATATGGACGTTGCTATGGTATTATGAATGTCCAACTTTTGAAAAGGAATGTAGAAGTTGTGGCCTTGTGTTATTAAAAATTATTTTGGAAACAAGGTAGAATGAAAGAATATAAGGATGTTAATGAACAGAGTGTGTTAAACAGTATGATAGTATTGATAGTTAATACTGAATGTTTGTCTTTAATATAGTAGAGATTTCTGAGGTAAAAATAAATAATAAGTGTTGGAGTGACATATTTAAAATGTTAATGTTAAACATAATACTAAAGCAGTGATAAATGTCTTAACAGTTAATTTTTTTAGAAAATTAAACAAAATAAAAAACAAAGTAATTTAGTAATAAGAGAATTTGGAGGTTTAAAAAAAAATTCATTAGTTAAAGTCAAATTGAAAATTCAATATCAAAATATAAAAAGGAGACAGAATTTAAATAGTTGACACTAATACAATATTTAAATATAATAAATGTATTTAATTTAAGTTTTCTATGCCAACAGAAATCAATGAAATAAAAATACTAGATAAAGAAAAGAAAACTTTAAAAAGAAAAAAAATTAGGTGTATTTGAAGGTCTTGGTAAACTCACAGACAAAATGTTTATAAAATAAAATAAAGAGGCAACACAAAAATAATATTCCTCTAGAAAAGTTCCTTTTAAAATATCTACAAAACTGAAAATGATTTTAGATAATATGGAGCAATGTAAAATAATTAATAGAATAAGTGAACCTTGTGAATAGCAAAGTAATATGGTTGTCGTAAAAAGCCAAACAAAATCATTATACTATGTTTAGATCCTAGAAAATTAAATAAATTTATAATTAAAGAATGGCATCAAATTTCATCATAAGAAGAACTTAAACCTAATCTAATAAGTTAATGTGTACTTGGTTGGATCTTTAAGATTGGTACAATGGTACCATCAGTATGAATTAGAATATAGCTCTAAAACATTTTTTAATTTTTCTTCACCATATGATACATATCAATTTTAAAGATTCCCATTTGGAGTATCAAATATCCTAGAGAAATTTCAGGAATTAATGTTTAAATATATCGAACACATAAATGAGTGTTTATATTAATGATATTTTCATTTGTGCTAAAGATAAAAAAAAAGCAAGCGAAGGGATACAGTTGTGGAAGGGATACAGGTGTGCAATTATAGTGTTTAATTTTAATTTTAATTAAAATGCAATGATAAACTTTTGCATTCGAAAAAACGATTCTAAGCGAAGTTAAATCAGATAATGCCGTTTTTTCGTCATTTTTTTCATAATATTTTCGATTATCTAAAAATATCAAATTTAAACAGCTATTAAAAAAAATTGAGTCAAGTAATTTTTCTAATATTTTGATACGCTATTAAGTAATATGTATATATACTTTAGTAAAATTTTCAGACCTAAATGCAGGTCCGTAGCCAGACTAAATATTTAGGTGGGATAAACCGAATTTTAGGGTGCACTAAAAAAAATGTTATGAATATTTTTAATTTTAATTTTGTACATCAATATTTAACATTTATGCTTGAGAAATATTTTTAAAAATAAGTATTAATATTATGTATAGCTTTATTATTAAATTTCACAAAATTATATATAATATTATTTAGGTTAGGTATGTACGTATAAAATTAAATTAATACAGTTGTAATTTTCTATTTTTTTGTTTGTTAAAATCTATTAAACATTTTTCTATATTTATGTTTTCAGTTCGTTTGGACGTTGCGCATTTCACTGCATTCGTTAAGTAAACCCCAAATATTTGTGGCAAGTCAACGCGCGTCCATTTGAACCAAGTTTAAAACAGTGAAATTACTAATCGTAAAAATAGAACTTTTCATATAGAACGAATCAACAGCAGTCACCAACATTTTTTGAGGGGGTCAACGATTAGGTCTATACTATTTTTCACGAGAGAACGGTAGTACGTCTCGACGAAAACTCGTTATTCTTGCGCATCCCCACGCAGCACCTCGCCCAGCAAAACCACCACCAACTGGTCATGTGTAGTTACGCTCTCAGCCGTCGACGACGAGAGCGGTAGCGAATGATTATGTGTCTGTGTATACGTAGCGATGTAAAATAAACACATTCCTGTGCGGTACATTACTACGCTACGGTACACTGTGCGAATTCGTGAGAGTATACACAACATTTTGTATATCTACTGGATATTATTTGCAAATAAAATAAATATAAAAATATTTGGTAAAATACTGAATAATATTGATCATTAATAGAAGCACGCTGTGTAGCCAGCGGTAGTAATTACCGTCGTTCCCCGTCGCTATACATCGGCAATGTTCGAGCGCACGAGTCAAATCGAGGGGTCCGGCAGCGATCCGTAGCTCAGTCGGCATGCGCGAAACACTACGTTTCTCTCGTGAAAAATAGTATAGGGGGGGCCATGCCATCTTTTGCCCTTCGTGGATACGGGCATGCCTAAATTCCCAAAATTGTCAACTTTATCGAACATTATAAACATAAAAACTTCATAAAATTTTCAAGTCTTTAACTTCAAAATTGCCCGAGTTATCGTCAAATATTGAAAAATATATAAAAACAATATAAATATATAAAAGTATAAATTTTTTGTCGTTTTTTCTACCGCTTAAGGCCAATTATGAGAAATTAAAAAAATGAAATAAAGAAATAAAAGTAAAGTTCCAACTGGAAACTTATGGTATTAATGAAAACTGGAGCATTATTTCGGGTAGTTAAAATGTCTGCAGCCATAAAAATTGACATGAAAAAATGAGACTTGGGATTTTTTGGGTATGAAAATTTTACTGAAGTATACTTACATAATACTTACATCATATCAAAATATTAGAAAAATCCAAATTATCAATTTTTTTTTCTAGCTGTTTAAAGTTGATATTTTTAGTTTAAACGAAAATCTTAAAATCCATACCAATATTCTTCTAATTATTTCTCAATACTTTTACAATAAAAATTAATAGAAAAGCCAAAAAATTAGGAAATTTTTAAAAATTTTATTGAAGCATAGTGATATATAACTTAAAATATTTCCCAAATATTAGGAAAATCTCTGGACCCAATTTTTATTTTTATATAGGTGTTTAAATTTGAAATTTCAGTAAAATCAATATTTAAAGTATTCATATAGATTTTCCTTATTATGTTACAATATTTTATAATAATGTTAAATAAAAATGAAATTTTTTTAAAATTTTATTGAAGTCTAAACATATATTATTTAATTCAGTGCCAATTAATTTTGAATTGTTACATTTACGATTTTTTTTTTTTTTTCTATAGCTGTTTAATGTATAAAAAAGAGCTGATACTCCTGCCGCACAAGATACATGTGTGTGAATCATAGCGTTTAATTTTAATTACAATTTGAATACAATGATAAACCATAACATTCGAAAAAACGATTCTGAGCGAAGTTCAGTCAGATTATAATTTTTGTTTGAACTTAAAACAGCTATAAAAAAAAAAAATGAGATTAGGGATTTTTCTAATATTTTAGTATCATGTTAAGTAATATACTTCAGTAAAATTTTCAAGTCTCTATCTTAAAAATTCGTCGAAATTTCAGTTTTCGTGAAAAATGCCGTTTTTTCCTCATTTTTTCGCCGTTTATTCTACCGCATAGGGTCAATTTTGAGAAATTCGAAAAATGGTCTAAATAAAGAACCAACTACATCCACTCTGCTACCGGAAACATACCCTATTCGTGAATATCGGAGCATTATTTCGGGTAGTATTTTTGTACACAGACATAAAAAAAAAAAATCACACATCATTGTAGAACCAATACATTCTTCACTTCGCTCAGAATCTAAAAGAAGAGCTGATAATCCTAACGCAGATTTACAGGTGTGCAAATCATAGTGTTTAATTTAAATTAGAATTTCAATGCAACGATAAACCATTGCATCCGAAAAAAGTATTTTGAGTGAAGTTCTGTCAGATATGGGCATTTAGGTGACTAGGGATTATATGAGTATTTATATAGAACTTAGGGTCTTGAAAATTGTATAGGGTGTTCATTTATGTACTATATCTATGTGTGATAAAATCTTGCGTTTTAAATACCTATTTAATAAAAAATGACAAACTTATTATCAGCACTCACATTATCTGACTGAACTTTTTATTCAAAGTTAAGTTATTTATGATCTGTGCTTATATAATAAAAAATTAATATTAATTAAAATATATGAAGTGATAAATAATAATACCATCAATCTCATCTGGTTCAAGTACTGTAAGTATAAATTAAAATACATAAAACATATTATAATCTCTTACGTTTTGTATACTTAATTATAATTTATAATTATGATATTATATACAAATTTATAAAAATATTTTTATTTAAATAATTTACGAGTATTTACGAGACAAATGTAATAATTATTTTTAATATAAAACATTTATTTTAGTTAAATATTAAAATAAAACCAAAAAAGTTGTATTAAGTCTACTCCCTTCAATTCATTTTTAATTAAAATGCATGTAGACCTAGGTCCCATATTATAATTTATCTTATTTTATCCTCACGAAAATTATGTTATCTTGTAACATTTCACAAAAAAAAAAAATGTAACGGTTCCAAAATTTTGTCACATATATATATATTTATATATAGTACCTATTGAATATTCAAAAAATATTTCAAGTGCCTAAGTTGTAAATTTCCTAAGTTACAGTGAACTATTAAAATCATATTCGTCGAAATTTAAGTTTTAGTGAATAATGCCGTACTTTCATCAATTTTTGGTACTTTTTCCTTTCGCATAGGGCCAATTTTGAGAAATTCAGAAAATTACCTAAATAAAGTACCAATTACATCCATTTTCAACCGGAAACATGTCCTATTCGTAAAAATCTAAGCATTGTTTTGGATGGAACAAGTGTCTACATACATTAAAAAAAAAGAAAAGACACACGTATGATTTTGAAAACAATAGATTTTAAATCAAAATCTAAAAGAAAAAAAAAGCACACGTCATTGTATAAATGTAGTTATATTTTCGCTTTCATCAAAATCAAAATATAAATTGTGGATGATATTTAAATATTTAAGTAATAATTAATAAAACAAGATATGCTGTGCTTATGTTTTTATATAGACGGTAACAATATATGGAATCCAATAAAATAAGGAAAATTTAAACTTACATATTGGATCGTCTTTTTTATACTCTTCTAATTGATTATGTAAAAGGATAAGATATATATTAAATTATAGTTTATTCATATTAAATAGAGTTTAAATTATTCAAAACTTGTTGTAACATAATAAATTACATTCTTAATAGTAGACGGTGTTTTTTACGAGCCAAAAAAAAAAAAATAATGAATATTAATAAATATTTATTTATATTAATATTAATAATCCGAAAATTAATATTTATGACCATAACGTAAGAAATTAATCAATTTCATACGATATTAAAAAATATTTCCTGTGTGGCCTTGTTTTTAAAATACAAGTACGTTTATTTATTATATTTTTATCAAAATGATTTCAAATTAATAGAATAATAAGAAAAAATACCAATAATTATATAAAGAATCATGATAATATTTTGAATTTAATGAATATGAATTATATCATCGTAGCTGATACCAACCCATAAATCAGATGACTTTTTTTTATAAAAATATTTCTTTTAATAAAAAAAAATTTATAGTACCTTAATCAATTTGTAATGTCTTGATCTTATATTACTTTTTTCACAAAATTTCAATTTCAATATTTAATTTTTTTTTTTATATAAACGTGTAAAATTATCCAGAGTCACCTAATTTTACGATATATAGAAACAACTGTATGCTGAGTCACAATATTATTGACCGTTTGTACACACTTACACAGTATTTTCTTTCAATCCAAGTTGTAACAAATAGTTACAAACCAGTGGCGAAGTTACCTATGAGACAAAGAGTCAAGAGACATTGTCTACCCATTATTTTTTAACTGATTGCACATATATATTTTTTCAATGTATGTTTATATATATATATCTAGAATAACATATTTATTTTATTATACTTTGGTTTATAACAATATAAATAAAAAAATTTTACTATATTATTAATTATTTTATAGTATATGTCATGTATTAAACTATTAACAGATATAAATACTGCTGTCGAGCGTTGGCCGTCAGGTAAAACCACACAATAGTCAATATAATATTGTTCTTTGCTATACAGGTTATACGCTTTTACACTTTTACGCAGTTTTACAGAGTATTTTTTATTTATTTAAATTTTAAATTTATGGAATTGAATTTTTTAAAAACTGCTAAAGGCAAGAATACTTATTAGTTCATAAGAGATACACTTATAAAAAGGAAATTGATGGTGCTGATTTCAAGGTAGGTAAGTTAAATAAAAATAATTTTACTGTTTATAACATTCTATTCTCATAACTATAATAGTGTGTGCGCGGAATAACACGGCCTCCTTAATTAGTAGTCCGTCGATTTTAAGCCGTGGTGGTCCATGTTAGTATAATTTGTGTCGCCCGTTAATTATTATTAATGATATTACTGATATTATAATATCAGTTTTTATTTTACAATTGTGTGTTGCTACATTTAATCATAATTATTTATATAAATAATAAATTTAAATGCATTATTTACAAAAAGAAAGTGTTAACTTCGGAATAATTAATAATAATAAATATTATTGGTTATATCAACATATAATTGAAAATGAAAATTAAGGCCACTATTTCGTACCAGTACTTATAACATAGGAGTATTGCAATATTTTGGACATGGAATAATTTACCAGTTAGTTAATATTTGTAAAGAAATATAACAATTTTACTTACTTCCTGTATAAAAATCTGTATGATCATGTGGATCTAATAACATGTTACTTGAAATAAAACTATTACTCGTATAATTGAATAACAATTTTAGATTCTGAGCGATGCGAAGAATGTATTGGTTTTACAATGATGTGTGATATTTTTTTTTTTTATTCTGTAGACACTTTTACTTCAAGAAATAATGCTCCGATTTTCACGAATAGCATATGTTTCCGGTAGGAAAGTGGATCTAGTTGGTACTTTATTTAGGTCATTTTTCGAATTTCACAAAATTGACACTATGCGGTAGAAAAAACTTCGAAAAAATGACGAAAATACGGCATTTTTCACGAAAAATGAAATTTTGACGAATTCAAATTGTATATTTCTCGATAATTCGGGCAATTTTTAAGATAGAGACTTGAAAATTTTTTTGGGTGTTCACATCGCTACTATACTGCGGCCGACGAGAGAGCACTTTTGGGCGGCGACCAAAACTCGTCCGTTCTCGCGCACTCCCACCACTAAACCTCCCAAACTACTGGCCGCCGACCCCGTTGTCGCCACCGCCGACCCACCTGCCACCACCGTCGACGCCATCGGTTAAGTAACCTAACCGGATTTGGATGCGCGAAGGAATAGTGCTCTCTCGTCGGCCGCAGTATATATATATATATATATGGTAAAATTTTGGAACCGTTTTTAAATTTTTTTACAAAATATAGAACTTCGAATAGAAAATAAAAAATACGTATATAACGATATATACGTAATACGAGTATATTACGTATATTTATTAGATTCTGAGCGAAGCGAAGAATGTATTGGTTTTACAATGATGTG
>JAIUCT010000015.1:5220131-5235483 GCA_021307375.1 Tetraneura akinire
ACTTACTTCTAAAAATAACTTGCTCTCCCAAATAAAATGCGTACCTCGACCAAGCTATTAATAAAAGAATAATAATAATGAATTATATTAATTAAATGACTTAATTCAAATGAAAAGTGATCTATCCAAGGTGAATATATAGAGTTGTGTATTGTTACACTCTTCTAAAAAGTTGATTGAAATATGTACACCAGCACAGAATTCCACTGGGAGCGCTTACTGTCCTCTAAGGTCCTATTATTTTTGAAAATATCCATGTGGCCATATGGAATTCTAGAAAATATTTATTTTAATAATTCATGTATTTTTAATTACTCACTTTTTATTTATATTACTAAAATGCCGTTAAAATGCTTTGTACCTGGATGCAATTCGGGTTTTAGAAAACAATTTAAAATATTAAAAGAAGAAGGAAAAAATCTCCTTTAATATTTCATCCTCCAGAGGTAGGTTAGGTAGTGTCATATTTAGTTTTATACATTTGTAATAACAAATCTCGGGGTCGTGGGTTCGAGCCCCACGTTGAGCGCCACTTTGTAATAACACGAAAATAATAAAGATAAAGAAAGAATATTAATATAAGTGTTGTTACTTTCCTTCCTGTGTTGGAAGGGTTTCGGGGTAGTGAATTCGAAAGTCACCAAGATATATATGATAATATGAATGTTGACAACAGACACATCAATATTAAATTAATTAAATTAATAATATTTGGTAGTTACGTTACTTTATAAATCTAATTTTATTTCATGTTATTTTTATTATTTTTATTGTGAAATAAGATCTAAATGTGTCTTGGCTGTTATTTAAAAGAAGAGTTTATTTTCGATACATAACAATTATTTATATTCTTATTCGAGTTATATTATTTTGGTTATATCTTAATATATAAGCGTGTTAATTGTGACTTCACGAATCAGATGATTCGTATAACCACAAATGGCTATATAAAAATAATAATAATCACTACTTTGACTCCAGCGACGATGACTGAAAGTGGAGTTGAACTCGTAGGTTCTATAAGAGAAATAAATAAAGCTGGTGAATTTGTTGATGAATGAATCTTACATACGTTGAAACACCGTCAACAATTTCTGAAATAAGTCCTCTTGAAAATGGGTGGCGTGTGGCAGTGTTGGCAGCCAAGACTACAGACCAACACTGCTTGCTGGTAAGTGTCGTCGGGTCGTATTTATAACCTTTTGAGTTCGATCTACAGAAAGACTTTTCCCATGATACATTATGTCGTATTAATGAATAGCTTATGGTTTATGTTTATACAAAATGATAAAATATTGATTTTCCTACGAGCCGATCGATTATATTGAGTTATTATTATTAATCCTCTAGTCGCCGACTGTGGTAACCTTTTCATTGCATTATAGAAATGCCTTGTTATATTGCGAGTCGCCGTTTCTGGCGTCGCTTATTTATTTTAATAATATAAACAATTTTATTGTAGTAGGTATTATATGAGTGTACATGATCGCCGTCTTCGACGTTATGTATATGTGTTTCACAAAGAGTTGCTTATTCAGACTGCGACGGTGTTTCGATATAATGTTGATTCCTTTATTAAATATAATGAAATTTGATTAAAAGTTGATCGTTATTTAAACAATATTATAATCTTATTTTATATTAAAAATACAATTAAAGAAAAAGAATAAATGATGATATTTCATAATACACATTTGATTCTTATTTAAATTTATATTTTATTAAGATTTTAATAACAATTTAATGAATATAAAAATACTTGTGTTTATTGACTTTTGATATTAGAAATAATTCTTAAAAGGTAAAAATGTACTTTTTTTGTATAATATTTTGTCACCCTACATATTGTACAAAAATAACAAATAAATGAAATTCATAACACATAATATTAATTTAAAATTTAGAATATGATTGTTATTTGGAATACAAAAATTCCAAGAGCTGATAAAGTATTAACAAAAAATGATGGAGTGTGTGAATTACATTTTAATTCTGATGATGTAATAGAAAGTATGTTCTAATAGAAAGTAAAACGTTTGAGGATAAAGAAGGCAACACAATAAATTACGACAAGGCCGTAACTGAGAAAAATTTTCGGGGGGGGTCCAATTTTAGATTTTGAGCGAAGCGAAGAATGTATTGGTTTTACAATTTGTGTATTTTTTTTTTTTTTTTTTTTTTTTTTTGGTCTGAAGACACTTTTACTACCCGAAATAATGTTCCGATTTTCACAAATAGAATTATATGTTTCTGGTTGGAAAGTAGATGTAATTGGTACATTATTTAGGTAATTTTTCAAATTTATTAATGTTGACCCTAAACGGTAGAAAAATGACGAAAAACAGCATTTTTCACGAAAACTGAAATTTCGACGAATTTAATTTCAATATTTCACATGTTAACTCTGGCTATTTTGAAGTTAGAGACTTGAAAATTTTATTGGGTGTTCACGTAGCTATATATATGGTGAAATATTGAAAGTGTTACGTTAATTTTTCTACAAAATATAGGACTTTGAAATTTCATAAAATTCTCGTTTTTATGTATATAATGTTTGATAAAATTGGCAGTTTTGGGTTTTATGGTTTGAAAATTTTACTGAAGTAAATATTATTAGATTTTCTCCGTTGACATAAAATACAAGTATTCTGAAATATAATTCATTTTATTTTATAATATAACATTTAATAAATAATAATAATAATAAAAGTACTATTGGGTTAGTAAATTTTTAATCATTTATTTAATATTAAAAAATATAGATTTTGGAAAAATTTCGGGAGGGGTCCGGACCCCTGGACCCCCCCGTCAGTTACGGCCTTGAATTACGATCTAATGAAACCTTATTCAAAGGACAATTCAATACCATGTATTTTTTCAAATCATCCATCATATTTTAATAAAAATATTAGAAAACGAAAATCTCTAACAAATAGAACAATACAGGAAAATTATATATATGCAAAAAAAAAAAAATAAGACATGTACCGTCATGTATCATTAATGTAAGATAATTCTAAATAATTTTAAGATAAGCTATTAATATTTAAGATGTATACAGTATACAGTATACTTATTACTTCCTTATACCTATATTAATATATTTTAGACACTAAATGAATCAATAGAAAGTCAATTTAATAATGGAATTGTAGATAATGATATAGTTATACCATTAGAATATAATATTCATATGGATGCCAGTAATGTTAAACTGTCAAGTCCCATGTGGTACCTTCATACTGATAATTTTGAAAACACTCTTTTCACATATATTAAAGAACATTTTCGAACATTAAATGTATAAAATTTATTACCCCAAATGCAGATAAAGTAAATATATTTTAATAGTTAAAATCAGTGATGTATCCAGGGGGGTTCATAAGGTCTGTAGCCCCGAAATATTTAATTCCTGTTAAATATGAATTTATTATATTAATAAAAAAGAGTAGATACTCCTGCCGCATGGGAAACAGATGTGCAAATCATAGCGTTTAATTTTAATTAGAATTTGAATGCATTGGTAAACCATTGCATTCGAAAAAACGATTCTGATCGAAGTTCAGTCAGATTATAATTTTCGTTTGAACTAAAAATATCAATTTAAGACAGCTATAAAAAAAAATCGAGATTAGGAATTTTTCTAATATTTTAGTATGATATTAAGTAATATATAAGTATACATTAGTAAAATTTTCACATCTTAATAACATAAATTGCCACTTTTTATTAAACATTATATGGGTAAAAACGAGAATTTTAAGAAATATTTAAAGTCCTATATTTCGTAGAAAAATTAACCAAACGGTTTCAAAATTTTACCACATGTATATAGTAGCTATGTGAACACCCAAAAAATTTTTAAGTTTTTACATTCAAAATTGTCTGAGTTATCGTTAAATATTGAAATCGAAATTTAATTTTTCGTGGAAAATTCCGTTTTTCGTCATTTTTTGGTCGTTTTTTCTACCGCTTAGGGTCAATTTTGAGAAATTCAAAATGACCTATATAAAGTACCAACTAAATCCACTTTCTAACAAGAATCATATGCTATTCGTTTAAAGTGTCTAGAGAATAAAAAAAAAAAAAAACACACACATCATTGTAAAACGAATACATTCTACGCTTCGCTCAGAATCTAAAATGTATTATTTTTTTATTATTATTAAAATAATTTTTTTTTTAAATTTTTAATCAATTTTATTTAAACACAAGAATGATTTTTGCATGCAAAAAAAAAAAAAACGAGCAAATATCGTATAAAAAAGAAACTAAAAAAAGATTGATAAAAACGTCAAGATTAATATAAGAAATTAACATAAAATAATAAAGTTTTATAAGAAATAATAGTAATAGTAATGGTAAATTGGTAAACATTTGTGTATTTTTACTTTTTTATGCATGTTTCTTACTGTTTTTGGGACCTTCAAGGGTAGTCTACGCTCCTAGTGGCCATAATAAGTGGTGTATTTTTTTCAATCATATTTTGTATACGGTTATCATAGGAAGTGTAGACACCACTATATATCCACCTTGGATCTATCTCTATTATAATAAATAACTTCATTTAAATGTCAATTGGCTAATAAAATTTATTATCGTTTAATTGTCATCATTATAAACTACTTATAATTCTACCATATTATATTTATTAAATATCAATTTATCAAATTTAAATATATAGTAATCTGTTAGTCTATAATAGTAATTTATTACATGCATTAAATTTGAAACATACCTATTAATATTTGTATATTTAAAGAAAATAAACTTACTTTCTAATTCTTCTAGAGCATCATCTACTTCATCTAAATAAATTATAGCGATTTAATTTTTGGTACATCTAAATCTTGAATAAAGCAAAAAATTTATTGGTTTTAAATGAAAATATAGTTATTTTTATTTTGAGATTTTAAGCAAAACGAAGAATATAAATGTTTTTATAATATAGATTCAGGCGTGCCCAACTCGTGGCCCGCGGCCGGATCCGGCCCGCGAAGGTGTTCCAACCGGCCTGTGACCTTTTTATAAAAATTAGAAACTTGTGTGGGTGTAAATAATTTATTTTATTAAGTTTTTAAGAATATAAAATATTTTACAGTTTTTAATTTTATATAAAAAAAAAAAAAATGCTTTGGATTTTAGAATATTAATAGAAATAAATTAGTGTGAAATTTGGGCTTGTTTTTCTTTAACAAATCTTTCAATATTCGGAGTGAAATGTGTAACGCCAATTCTTAATAAGGAGTGTAAGTGTTCATCAGTCAAACGAGATCTTTCTGAACATCTTACGTAATTCATGCGTCAAAACGTTTGTTCGCAAATATAAGTAGAGCCAAATAATGTAAATATACGCATTGATAATTCTATTATTTTTGGAAAATCATCAGTAAGAGTCTTATAAAAATGTATTAAATCTGTATTTTTATCTGTGATATCTTTATATAAATCTTTCAAATGATTATTCGTTTTTAAATCAATAAGTTCAAGTTGAACAGTTTCATGAACATTATTTTAATCAGACATAAATGGATTTTCAATCAGCCGAAATGAAGTCATATGTGATTTGAAATATTGGAAACGGTTTTCAAATTCTATTGATAATTGTTCCAACATACTTACAAAATGATTTAACGGAACGTCAATTAAACAATTTTGTTTGATTACTTGACACGTTTTAAAATGTAAAAAATTTAGCTTTAATATTTGATAAGTGAACAACGATAATAATATTATATTCGATAAAATGTACAATAGATATACTTATGACTAGTCTATATATTATCGAAATGAACAAAAAAAAAAACCCATCAAGCATATATGACCTGCAGTATAAATATAAATTTAGAATGTGGCCCGCAAAAAAGGTTGGGCACGCCTGGATAGATTGATATATAGGTACATTTAAATTTTTTTTTTTAAGTATTGACCTATGCAAAATTATAGAAAAATTGGTAAGACAAAATCTATTGATATTGAAAATAAATTTCATATATAGCTGGAATCGTAATTATATCATTATTTATACAGGTATAAAGTAGGTATAATTACTAAAAAAGTAAAAAATAAATAAAAATTGTAGAAATAAGTAATCTTCAGGAAATATAATTTTTACGAACTTGATTTAATCATATTTTATAATACCTAACTACAATAAAATAGATATAAGGATAATTATTTTTATAAAAACCACTAGCTAGTTCTATGTGAGCGCTGAAGATGACAACATGGTTGTAGAAATACGTATACGCTAATATGTTATAAATTTCCCTGATTTGGGTTTTTATTAAAGATAATTATAAAAAAAAAGCTGATACTCCTGCCGCATAGGATATAGGTGTGCGAATCGTAGCGTCTAATTTTAATTATAATTTAAATGCAATGATAATCCATTGCATTCGAAAAAACGATTCTGAGCGAAGTTTAGTCAGATTATAATTTTCGTTTGAATTAAAAATATCAATTTAAAACAGCTATAAAAAAAAAATTGAGACTTGGGATTATCCTTATATTTTGATATTATGTTAAGTCATATTTAAGTATACTTCAGTAAAATTTTCAGACCTTAATCACTAAAATTGCCAATTTTATCAATCATTATATGGGTAAAAACGAGAATTTTACGAAATATTCAAAGTCCTATATTTTATAGAAAAATTAACGTAACGAATCCAAAATTTCACCACATATATATAGTAGCTATGTAAACACCTAAAAATTAAGTTAATTTTAAGTCCCTATCTTCAATAGTGCCTGAGTTATCGTGAAATATTGAAATTGAATTCGTCGAAATTTCAGTTTTCGTGAAAAACGTTTTTTCGTCATTTTTCGTCGTTTTTTCTACCTCTTAGGGTCAATTTTGAGAAATTTTAAAAATTACCTAAATAAAGTACCAAATACATCCTTTTTCCTACCGGAAACATATGCTATTCGTGATAATCGGAGATATTTTTTCGGGTCGTAAAAGTGTTTTCAGATAAAAAAAAATAATCACACATCATTGTAAAACCAATACATTCTTTGCTTCACTCAGAATCTAATGTAATCACAAGTGCTCAATTTTATTTTAAACAGATATAGAGATTTAGAAATTCTAGTATTTACATAAAATAGATAATAATATTTTGAAATTCATTAATTTAAATTTTAACTTTAAGTAAATTATTTTTATTAAATATATCAAAATATTAAGAACGATTCTAAGATTTTCTTTATAATAAAAATATTTACTTTAAACATTTATAAAAAAATTGAGACTAACTTGACGGTTCAAAATTTTATCACATATATATATATATATATAACCTATGTGAACGCCCGATAAAATTTTCAAGCGTCTAACTTTAAAATTTCCTGAGTTATGGTGAAATATTGAAATCGAATTAGTCGAAATTCGTCGAAAAATGCCGCTTTTTCGTCGTTTATACTACCGCTTAGGGTCAATTTTGGAAAATTCGAAAAATGATCTAAATAAAGTACAAACTATATTTACATTCAAATCAGAAACACAATTTCTTGTGAATTTGTTGTTAAAAAATTCGTGTAATTCGGAACATTAATTTGGGTAGTAAAAGTATCTTCATAAGAAGATAATAAAATAAAATTACACATTATTTTAAAACCAATACATTCATACAAATATTTTATTCATTAATTATCAAGACGTTTTGATGCTAACCACAATTTTATTCCTTATTTTCATGTACCAACTTATGCTACTAGGAGGTCTCAATCTCTTTTTTTCCTCCTCACAGAACATCGTATGCACATAATCATCCCTTACATAGGATGTTTACGTCTCTTAAAAGATTCTTAGTTTTATGGCCTTAAAACACTATTAAATTTAATATTTATATTGAATCACTGTGTTTCATTAATAAATGTATATATACTTATAGCTAATGTATTACGAGTATTTGCTTCACTTTGTAAATTGCCTGTTAAGGCGATAATAAATCAATAACAAATGTATAAAAATTATTTGTTAATCTCAATACAATATTAATTTATTCAGAAATTTCTCATTTACCTTGTGATGCATTAATAGATACATTCGGTAGGTCTGGTTTATCTAAATAAATAAATAATAATATTTTTATTGATTTTATAATTTATTTTGATCATGTTTAAAAACAAATAGAAATATCAGTTTATTAAAGTTTGGTATTAAAGGGGGTACGCGTTTTAGATTTTGGTAGAAAATTTTATGTATTAAGTTAGTATGTAATAGTACGGAGACGGACGTATTCTGCCCGCACTAATATCTGGTAGAGCACGTTTGAGCACGATTGACATTTTTTGCGCACGATTGAGCACACTCTCTTTATAACAACAACTAGCTACCAGGCTACCTGCACCCGAAAAGAATACGATTGAGCACTATTTCTTGTACGGCGTTGCCATATTTATTTTACACGTAAAATAAAAAAAAAAAAATGAAGTCGTAATATTTATAAATTATAATTTTTGTTAAATAAATAAAAATCTTCAATCATATATCAGTAATTTATAATTTTTTTAATACTAGACAGATTAGAAACGTAATATTATTAATTTTTTTTTTTTAATTAAAATAGTCATAGGAATAAATATAATAATATATAATACTCATATAATGGGTACCAATCACAAAGTAAATATCCAAATGTCTCTCGAAGCGAGGTTTTAGCGAGGTGTCACACGAAACACTGCCACACTGCCTATTCGCATCAGTATCCTGTCTATAGGGTAGGTTTTAGGTAGGTATGCTTTAGTCCCTTGGGGCGTAGCTCTATCCTCACGAAAAGTGCGGCAAAACTAATCTAATCGAAGCCCTTCCACTTAAAAAGAACTTTGCGATTTTTGTTTTTGTATCTTAAGTAAAATTATACTATACGAGTATATCTTTTCGAAACGAAAGAAGTTTGGCAACGTATTAAATATTTAATAACATTAAGCTTGCTCAATCGTGATATCAAAAACCAGTTAAAAAAAGTTACCATACTCAATCAACTTGTACTACTAATAATAGCTCTTCTATTTTATTGAAAAATAATTATATAAAATACAATTTTATAGAATTTTAAATAATTGGACATTTATATGAAAAATATTCTTTATTTATTTAAACTTGTATTCTTAATAATATAAGAATTAAAATATTGGGTCAATATTTATTTCTAATGAATTTACACTTACCTTCAATACGACCAAAATAAAAAAAAGCTATTAAGCAAGTATTTTGATGATTGCTATCTATAATAAGAAAGTAATTTTTTAATTTATATTGGGTATAGAAATAATATAATATACAGGTAGGTTTAATATATTCGAGAAGAATAATTATCGATTTTATACTCATCAATGTTAAAAAATAAGTATGTAATATAACTTTATTTACGCAATACAGCAAAAATATTTCCTATAAAAAATGAACGGATAATAATAAAGTTGTGGAAAAAATAATAATTAAGGATTTATAGTTGTTAATTATTATTGATTGCAGTGGACACATATACGAGACACTATGGTAGATGAATATAATTTAATTAAAATTTAAAAATAATATTTCTATATACAAATTTTCAACTCTGAATAATTTTAAGAACGTCTGCCTCATCAAGA
Organism: Tetraneura akinire; assembly: GCA_021307375.1. Lineage (NCBI taxonomy): Eukaryota > Metazoa > Arthropoda > Insecta > Hemiptera > Aphididae > Tetraneura > Tetraneura akinire. The sequence continues at coordinate 5,229,735 of JAIUCT010000015.1, forward strand.
TATTGGTTCACGAGCCACTTATTGATTGCAATAGTAATTTATTAATATTATTATTATTATTTATTTATATATTATAATTAATATTTGAGTAGGTAATTAATTATAAATAGATTACGTTGACATGCTTCTTGATGTTCTAATTTATTATAACATTAATATAAATACATGTTAATATAAAGTGTTATTGTAAAAAGTATTCTATAAGTTATCACAAAAATAATAAATATAATTATTTTAAATTATTTCTTTCATTTATTTATTTGTGTTTAGCTTAATTGCATTTTATCCATAATAGTATAAATGTTAAACATTTTGCAGGGTTTCCAAATTTAAAACTAACAAACTAACTTCTCTTTTGGTAGTAAAATAATGATTTTTAATAATATTCAAATAACTAACAAAGAAGTGTTTAATAAAAATAATTTATTAATACTATAGGTGTTCATAATAAAATGTACAAACAACATAATAAGAAAAAGCAATTGGCAATTGCGTGTGCTTTATATCAATAACTGCTTTATATCGATAGTTTATTATCTTGCATGCTTGGCGTGTGGAGAAACCATTTACGTGTAAATGAAACAACACTCCAAGATTCAAGGATAAACTGCACAGAATACTCACGATCTAAGCCTGTGGGAAAAATTACGTTTTAACGAGCACCCTTCTCGCGAGTTTGGAATGCAATATTCTAATCGCGCCAAAAAAAGCGTTCGTCTAATTCATAGGTTCTCAAACTTATCTCATCCACCGCCCACTTTGAGAATCAAAAATTTTCTAGCGCCCCCCAAAAAAAAAAAAAAAAATATGCTATATCTAATTTCTGAGTTCTAACATAAATTTTAAATTACCTTTTTGGATGATAGCAATTAAAACGCATACTTTTTCATACTTAAAAGTATTTTTATTAAAACGAAACATTTATAATTAAAATTATTCACATTAAAATTATTTTTATTAAAATCAAGCTAAAAAAGTTATGAATTCAAAATATAAAATTTACTTAATGTGATGAATGAACTTGATGTGCATTAACAAGTTTGTTAATATCTGGCTCAAATTTACTCAAACACAGCCGTAAATCACCGTAAATTTTTATATCTACACGACAATACCTGGAAACCCGTGGGCCATCGCGTCGCACATTACGTATTGGTGGTATATTATTAGTTAATCCGCCATCCGCGGTCAGTGTATGTGCGGTATTTTGTTTTAATAAATATAGATTTACTATATTACATATTGTATTAATATATGTATAAATATATAAATGATACTTTTTTTAATATAATATAATTTTTTGTATCGCCCCCTAAACCTAACTCAACGCCCCCAAAATTCCTTCGGGCATCCTACCGCCCCCTGAAGACCACCAACGCCCACTAGGGGGCGCTATCGCCCACTTTGAGAATGACTGGTCTAATTGGACGTTTAATTGGACAATAATTTGTGACATCTGTAGAATATTGGACTAATTGAACCCAGTTTAAGAGCAGACGGGAAGATAGCTGAAACAATAGAACGTCTAAATAAAAAATATAACGGTTCAGCAAGAACAGAACGAAGATTGTACAAAAAGTTACCTTGGATATCATCTGCACCAACAGACTTTATATTTCGAAAACTACATAAGACTTTGTAGACGAAATGAATTGAAAAATGAACAATTAAAATTTATAGATGTGATGTAATGTCTGGGATGAAGTCTGAGAAGGCGGAGTAAAGACAGAAGATAAATGCGTAGCTCACAAAGTCACAAGTTATGTATCGGATACATACGGACATATGGACACTATAGTAGATGAATATAATTTAATTTAATTTTAAAAATAATATTTCTAAATACAAATTTTCAACTCTGAATACTTTTAAGAACGTCTGCCTCATCAAGATATTGGTTCACGATCCACTTATTGATTGCAATAGTAATTTATTAATATTATTATTATTATTTATTTATATATTATAATTAATATTTGAGTAGGTAATTAATTATAAATAGATTACGTTGACATGCTTCTTGATGTTCTAATTTATTATAACATTAATATAAATACATGTTAATATAAAGTGTTATTGTAAAAAGTATTCTATAAGTTATCATATATATTATATATATTTTTAGAAAATTCACTTCTTCAACTTTCATTGAATTCCATTTTAAATTAAATAATTCTCACGGTCTACAACAGGTGGACGTGAAACTAATAGTATTGTGTTATATGAATAAGTAGGAAGACTAAGAAGTAGTTGACTAAAATATAGAGATAGGTATAAAAATTGACAAACGTAGATAGTAGCTAGTATTTTATTAATTTTTAAAGATTGTGGTTAAAATCATATAATATACATATTTATATGTTTGTATATTTACAAAAATGTAATAGAGCTATAAGTATAATCATTGATTATATATACAATAGATAGCTCACTAACCGATATTTCAGTGTCATAAATAAATATTCCCTTTAGATGGGGTTAAGAAATTGAAACAATTATTAAAATTGTTATTTTACTTTGACATCCTCTGTAATGTTTCAGTGTGAGTCAGAGGAGAGTTTTATTATTTGTTGTATTTAGTAAATTTATAGTTTATTTGGATTTTAAATATTCGGTATTTCTTATTATATAATATAATATATAATAAGTATATAATAATATAATAATATTATACTATTATATTTAATTAATTTTTGTTTAACGACTAATTATGTCGTATAATATAGTGTAAGTAGTAGACTAGTAGGTATGAATAATGAATTACAAATAGGTACTCGTAATAATTTAAAATACAGAACACACCTATTTTGAAATCTGTTCACTTGTATTGTCGAATTTAAAGATATTTAACAACCGGTACTATACTTATTTTTTTGTATACGTAACATTTAAAATTTTAATATTTTTAATGAATATAAATATAAATTTATTTTAGATTTAAAAACTGGAAACAAAGATTACCCTAATGATAAATATCGTAAATCTATGTGTAGAAACTAGAAAGTACATTCGAATTTAGACGATTAGGGAAAAATATTTTATTACCTAACTAAAATTTTTGAACGCACTATTCTCAATATCTTTTTTATAATTATAAAAAAGTTATACTTATAATAAATAAATAAAGAAATATAATGAGGAATATAATTGTCCGGTAGTATACAATACACATTAATGTTAAAAATATTTTGGAAATAATTTATAACTGGTAATTGGTATTATAAATATACAAAATTGTATATATTACAAATAATACAAACATAATTTACATTGTTTATTTATTTATTTATTATTGTTTAAACGGGGGGGGGGGGGTTTATTTTAATTTTAAATTTACATTGCCACACAATATATGTATATACATTTAGAATATTAATTATATACTAACATGGATAAGAAATTATATTATAAAATTGAAATCAGGGTCAACGTTGGCGCTCGACATTAATCTTCTTGAGGGTTCATTGGCCAAATAATTGGTGTTATAATGCAGCACATAGAAAGTAGCAGTACTGCAGTTGACCGAGAGGGACGCGGTGGGACTTGAAAGCATAGTAGTGATATAAGGACAGCAGAATCAATTTTATTATTTAATAACCTTGTAAGGAACTTATTGACTGCGTTATGTCTACTTTCAGCTAAGGATGATATGCAAAGGAAATTTTCAATCGGTGTATAATTATGTGGTTTACACGAAATTTGAAGTAAAAATTTAGCAAAACTTAAGAATTTACGCTAAACACGCTCAAGCTGTTTTGAATCATCGTCCGTGTGTGTATTCCATACAACGACTTCATATTCAAGAATAGGGCGGACAAGTGTACAAAATAATGTTTAAATGGAAATTCTTAGCCTTAAGTCCTTAGCTAACCACATAACAAATCCAAGAATTTATAATGCTTTACAACTGTACTGGAATGGAGACCCGGATCAAGATTCAACTTAGCTTGAAACAAAAATCCATAACGCAATCGACCACACGAGGAATAGCATTACAAGTAACAGTAAGACAATAAGAGAAAAAAAAATGGAGAACGAGTTCTAGAAAAGGACATAATTTTACATTTAGACAGATAAAGTAATAAACCTAAAGCAACACATCAATCAGAAAAACGATTCAGATCCGCTAGGACCCTTGTGCAATCATCACTTGACCTGCATACTTGTAAATAAAGCTTGATATCGTCAGAAAAGCACAGTAGGTATGTGACAATGATGCAGTACATGGTGAAAACTAATAAAAAATATCGAGAACAAAAGAGGAGACAGATGACCCCCTTGAGGGACTCCTGAAGAGTCCAGAAATAAATTAGACTTGTCGCCAAAAACTTTTACCAATTGATATCTGTCACTAAGATAGGATCGAAAAACCATGACAACAGTGGTTCTCCAATACAAGTTATTTGAGAACACAAATAAGTGCAGTATGATTAACAGAATCAAAAGCTTTTTGAAAATCTCTCTCTCTCTCTCTATATATATATATATATAACTTCTACTTGCGATCAAAATTAGAATGAGTTAAAAACATAATATTATTGAAGACCACGTTACATGTAGTAGTAGAATGCCCACGGTGAAAATCGTGCTGCTCTTCTATTAGAATATTATAGACAGATGGTTGAATTGCATTTAAAACTAAAGATCAAAAATTTTTTAAATGTGGGATTGGATGAAGATGGGTCGATAACTAGGTACAATTGATTGGTTACTAGTTTAAGGAATTGGCGTTAAAGAACTAAACTTAAAAACAAATGGAAAGAAACTTTCATAGAGCGATTTTCTAAATAGCAGCCAGAGTGCATAAGCAAATACTGACCCTAATTCAAATAAATAATGTCCAGAAAGACCATCAGGACTGGTAGACCAAACACCCTTCAGTGCAATTAACCTACAAAAAACCTCTTCAACACTAAAAACAGCATTATTTGGTAAATCAAAAAAATAGATGCCTAATTTTTCAACATCTAAATTAACCTATTAAGTAGAGTACGAGTATACCGAAGAAAATTAAGCCGAAAAAAGATTAGCAGTGTCCTGTTCATTAGTAAAAATAATATTATTGAAAGACATTTTCTTGGGAATATTGTTACAAGAGCAATTGTTTTTAACGAATTCCCAAAAATCCTTGGGTTTATTCACAAGTGATTTTTTACACTGCAAATAATAATATTTAAGGAATTATGAGAGATAGAGCACAAATAGTTGTACTATACAATTATTAGGAATAAGAAGGGGAGAAGAATCTATCTATCTTCTATCGAAGTCTTTACACACAGCGATTAACACACCACCACCACGATTAAGGGAGCTGGTTTGAGGGGACTTGTCACATCTAAATACATTGTAATTACAGAGACCAAGTTTAGAAAAGTGAAAACTATTAGTGAGCCAAGTTTCTGTAAGAGAAATAAACATATAATTAAAACATGAGCAAAATTGAAATTAACAAGTTTAGTACGAAAGCCTGTCGTTTGTTTCAAGTAGTATCAATTGATGTTGAGAGTGGTGGAGGTATTGATGTTTTTTCACTTGAGGGTATTTTTGATATTAAAAATATGAATTTTGAATAACATAATAATATTATGTACAATAATACAATGTACATACATTACATATTATGTAAATATTAAATTATCACAATAAAATAAAGAAGTATATTTCATTTTTTACTTAAATAAAAAAATACATAGAAATTGCAAGCATCTTTATGATACTTGTAGAAATTAGAATCATCAACATATTGCAG
>JAIUCT010000015.1:5240483-5265636 GCA_021307375.1 Tetraneura akinire
TATTATCTTTTTGTATTTTTGTGTTGCTGTGAATTATTATTGTGTTTTATTATTATTATTATTATTATTTGATTATTATACAGCAACACTAGTTACCATTTATTTATTTATTATTATCATTATTTATATTTTGTTGGCGCTAATCGCCAGATTTATAATTATAATAGGTTTATTTGAATTTATATATATTTATTTGATTGTGCCAAACAGGCAATAACATATTGAATAATTTTATTTTATTATACTTTAGTTACCATATTTTGAGTTACCGCATTATTATTTTATATTTAAATACCAATTTTCCCCTTACCTATTATAGTCCGTGCGTTTTAGATTAGGTGGTGCGTACGAAGTATTATTTTTTTAGGTGTCCGGTGCGCGCGTATTATCATTATACGCCGCCGGCCCGTACACTACTTATAAACACTATATTCATCTACTACAACGTATCAACAAGTATTTTAAACGAAAAAAATTGTTTTTTTGATTTCTTCATTAAATAACTTAAAAACAATTTATTCGACTACTACAACATGTTAACTAGTATTAGCAACGAAAAAATTTATTTTTATTTTTTCGTTTTTCATCTTACAATCGATATATTCGACTATTACAAGTTGTTATCTAGTAGGTAATTAAAAAGAAAATTTTTTTTTTTTAATTTCTTCGTTTATCAACTTAAATACTTCAACTCGAATACTACAACGTGTAAACTAGTATTTTATATATGCATTTATTACCTTATCGGACTTTTAACCATAATTTTACATAAAATTTAAATATTAACAAAATCATAAAAATTTGACATGATACCTACTTATATTATTTTTATTATAATTTAATAGAAAATGTCTATAAAACATGGTGCATAAAATAACATTTGAAATTCTTCCGTGTAGAGTAAAATTTAAAGAAAAAGTAATATTAATATAAATTATAATGTAAATGCAAACAACCAATAAAGAAGTTAATGTAATTTAAAACATTTAATATCATGTTATTTATTCTTAATAATAGAATTATAATTTTATGAATATATATAGGTTTTTTAAAATAATTTTAATGGACTCAATAACAATAATACTACTTTTTACAATTGACTACTCATTTACAATATTATAGGATTCTGTTGGTTGGAACCACTTCCTTCTGCAATACCTTGACGAAATAGTCTCTCACTTAATGCGAAAGCTTCACTCAAATTTTCCATCGTACAATATATTGCAGGATCAAGAGTTCCTATAATTTTTTACAATTTGTGATTAAAATATTATTTTTCTCCTTTACTAAATATGTATTATTTATGTATTATTTATGTATTATTTATGTATTATTTACCATTTTCTAAGAACTAATAAATAAATCCTATGTTTTAGGTAGGAACCTCGGAATAATATGAATTTGAAAATTTCCTTTACAATAAACTATTCTATCTCGTATCTCGATAATTTAATAAGTATTTGTATTAATAATAAATTCATTAATTCATATGAATTTTTATTTCATATTTATTAATTTTGATATATTATATTATATTCATTAATAAATTATTATTTATTCATTTTTATAATTATTATGTTATATGTACCTAAATTTATGCTGCTTTAATTAAACTTTATGAGTTATGACTTTTCCTCATATTTATTCTTTTTAGCTATTATAGCCTATTTTACTACCACAATAACTCAAATCATATTAATTTAAATTATTGTAACTAGTTACTTATAACTTAATTAAATTACTTTTTTGGCGGGTAAATAGAAATATAAATAATTAGTAATTACTTTTTTTTATTAAAAAGTAACTATAACTTAACTGAATTACTTATTTATAGTAAATAACTGTAACTTAACTCAACTACTATAATTTAGTAACTTGCCCATCTTTGCTTATATGTGAATATAATCCACTTAATTTTCTATGAAATATCAAAAAACTCCGTACAAAAAAATTAAAATGTCAAAATAACGAAACAAAATATAAATAAACTAGCCGATCCGTGATTGGTTGTTTCTTTGCCTTCGGACCATTGTATATTGATATGTAGAATTTTTTATTCAAATATTATTGTTTAATGTGATCGGCGAGTAAATATAAAAAAGTGGATTGACATTTTTCTAGCGTTATAAATGATAAATATATTTTTATGAAAAATAAATACAGATAAAAAAGAAATAATTTATTGTTGATAAAGAATAAATACCTATAAGAATTTTATAAGACTTCTGAGTATATGACGTTTTTTTTTTACCTCCTGTTGAAATTAAAATCATAAGATGATTCGGGTCACCAGTTCGAGAAAATGCCACGTATAATTGTCCATGAGAAAAGCACACTGTACGAAGATCTACGCCAACGTACTTGAATGTTTGACCTTGCGCTTTGTTTATGGTAATGGCAAAAGAAACTTTAACCTGGAATTGAAGCCGTTTGAAAGAAAACGGCAAGTCAGAGGGAATTATGGGAATTCTCGGAATAAATGCAATTTCTCCTTTTGCTGGCCCTGTAAGAATGCCGTAATTTTTAACTATTATTTAACTTTATAACTATTATTTGAATATTCGTAGTTCTTATGTCGTCAAGTAGTAAATAAAAATTGTATAAATTTTTACATTGCCAGTAATATCGACATTGAAAAATTGGAAAACATTATTCTAAATTATTCAGTAAGTATTAACTGAAGGAATGTATCATGCGCAATAACATATTATAATATACGTCATATCGTCAAAAATATATGAAAAGTATGTCTTAGATGTCATTAATTCATGTCAGATAAATAGTCTGATAAGATTATATATTATAATGATCATATTAAAATGTACCTAATATCTATGTCAATATTAAGATTTTTAATTGCAGTTTTTTAAAATTATTAGTTAAGTGGTGCATATAAAATATATTATTACCTATTTCTATTACTTTATTAAATTCATATAATAATTTATTTTTTATCTTATTCAAAATTTCAATATAACCAGTTTATTAAGAAATATTAATTATGTAGGATAAATTTGATAAATCAACTCTCTTATTTTCATCAACATGCGGTAATTTTTAAAAAATTTTATCATTCATTAAATAAATAATATTTATATTTATAACATAATTTTTCGTAATTATTTAATCAAATAACCTTTAACTATAGACTATAGTGAAATGCGAAATTCATGTTACTAATAATATAATGGGGAATAAAATGTAATCATAAATGATAGTGTTACCACTGACCATAAATAATAAATAACAGAATAGAAGATGGATAATTAGGTAATGAAGAAATACTGGTATTTAATAATAATAAATTAATTACAAGAAGTCAACCTATTAATATTATCATAAAAGTATATCCAAGGTTATCATCATATTTCATATAAATTAAAAATTAACAGACTTATTTTTTAAAAGATCATTTATTGAAAATATATGTAATAACGTTAATATGAGTATTATTGCCCGTTGACTAAGTAATTCATAATTAAAAACCAAATTAAAAATTCCTTAATTTTTCGCCAATATATATTAAATTAATAAAATATAACTGCGAGTGGTCCACAATGTTTATATAAATATTATAAAATATAAAATAATGCAATTTTATATACCATTCTTTAAACCAATTACTCTTATCGCATGCCTGCAGTATTGACCTATATTTTTATCTAATGAAAATAAATAATTATTAATAAATAGGTAATACCTGCCCACGAGCTGTTTATCACAATGTGTATTATTATTATTTTTTTAACATTAGATTTATAATAAATGAATCATTAATTAAGTAGGTAAGTATTGATATACATCTTATTTTAGATTCTGAGCGAAGCGAAGAATGTATTGGTTTTACAATGATGTGTGATTTTTTTTTGTTTTTTTTTGTTTTTTTTTTTTTTTTTTTTTTATTCTGTAAACATTTTTACTACCCGAAATAATGCTCCGATTATCACGAATAGGGTATGTTTCCGGTAGCAAAGTGGATCTAGTTGGTACTTTATTTAGGTCATTTTTCGAATTTCTCAAAATTGACCCTAAGCGGTAGAAAAAACTTCAAAAAAATGACGAAAAAACGGCATTTTTCACGAAAAATGAAATTTTGACGAATTCGATTTCTATATTTCTCGATAACTCGGGCAATTTTTAAGATAGAGACTTGAAAATTTTTTTGGATGTTCACATAGCTACTATATATATGTGGTATAATTTTGGAACCGTTATGTTAATTTTTCTACAAAATATTGGACTTTGAATATTTCGTAAAATTCTCGTTTTTACGTATATAATGTTTGATAAAATTGGTAATTTTGGGTATTTAGGTCTGAAAATTTTACTGAAATATACTTACATATTAGTTAACATCATACTAAAATATTAGAAAAATCCATGGTCAAAATTTTTTTTTATAGCCGTTTAAAGTTGATATTTTTAGTAATACGAAAATCTTAGAATCCATACGTATAAATAAATATTCTGAAAATACTTTTACTACCCGAAATAATGCTTAGATTTTCACGAATAGCGAGTTTCAGATGTAAAAGTGGATGTAGATGGTACTTTATTTAGGTCATTTTTCGAATTTTTCAAAATTGACTATAAGCGGTAGAAAAAACTTCGAAAAAATGACGAAAAAACGGCATTTTTCACGAAAAATGAAATTTTGACGAATTCAAATTCTACATTTCTCGATAACTCGGGCAATTTTTAAGATAGAGACTTGAAAATTTTTTTTGGTGTTCACATAGCTATTATATATATGTAGTAAAATTTTGGATCCGTTACATTAATTTTTCTACAAAATATTGGACTTTGAATATTTCGTAAAATTCTCGTTTTTACGTATATAATGTTTGATAAAATTGGCAATTTTTGGTATTAGGGTCTGAAAATTTTACTGAAGTATACTTACATATTACATAACATCATACTAAAATATTAGAAAAATCCCTAATCTCAATTTTCTTTTATAGCTGTTTTAAGTTGATATTTTTAGTTCAAACGAAAATTATAATCTGACTGAACTTCGCTCAGAATCGTTTTTACGAATGCAATGGTTTATCATTGCATTCAAATTCGAATTAAAATTAAACGCTATGATTCGCACACCTGTATCCTGTGCGGCAGGAGTATCAGCTCATCTTTTTTTCCTTATTTCTAAGTTTAATAATAATATTAATCTCTGAAAACAGTTTTATTTGGTGAATTATTATTATTATAATAATATATATTATAATACTGCAATAGGTAAGTAGTCGTAGATACTTATTATATAATTTTATGGTGGTACAGATTAAACTAGTGTTATTGTGATTCGGAGAAATATATTTTTGTAATCTGACATTCTGGAACCATCACAAGTTCTATTTTCGGATAGTATATTTTAACCTAACCTTAGGACTAAGTACCCCTAGTCACCTGTAATTACGCTTATATAATAAAAGTACTTATTACTTACAATTTAATATTACAGTTTTATTATAAAATTAAGTAATTTATATTTTAGATTTTGAGGCGAAGAGAAAAATGTATGTGTTTTAAAATATGTGTCTTTTTTTTTTATGTTTATAAAAAACACAAATTTAACCCGAAATAATGCTCCGATTTTCATGAATAGCATTATACGTTACCAGTAAGCTAGGAAAGTGGAATCAATTGGTACTATACGTATTTAGGTCATTATTCGAAATTCTTAAAATTGGGCTCATGGGTTAAAAAAACTATAAAAAATGACGAAATTGTTTTCAATATTTCACAATAATTCAGGCTATATTGAACTTAGAGACTTGAATATTTAATTGATTAATAGGTATAATATATATATAACTATATAAGTGATAAAAGTTTTATCAATCAGTCAATCAATCAATCTATCAGTTTAATCAATCACGTAAACTTTTCTACAAAATATAGATTTTAAATATTTTCTAAAATTTTCGATTTTATGTAGATAATGTTTGATAAAATTGATAATTGTTGGTTTTAACTTTACTGAAGTTTACTCACATATAACTTAATATGTTACCAAAAAATTCGAGAAATCGAAATTTTATATTATTTTATATTAAATTTTATTTTATAGTAGTTGAAAGTTGATATTTTTAGTGTAATCTTATATATAAGAATCCGTGTAATGATTCCTCTTATTATTTCTCAATATGTTTACGATAGTGATAAATCTAATAGAATAGCTAATACTGCTGGGAAAGGATACAGGTGCAAAATGGATAGGGTTGAATTTTAATTAAAATTTGTATGCAATGATAAATCATTACATTTGAAAACCATAGCAATTATGAAATCTCGTTGAACATATTACATTATATAATATATTTTATATATTATAATAATATAATATAAATTTATTGTTAAGTATGGTATTCAACTTTATTTTCTTTTAAGAGCCGAATTGTTTTACTATAGGATTCGTGGTGTTTAGTTTGAATTTTGAGGCGATCTATTGTTGATTTGCATATGGAATTATTAACTCCAATGAGTTAAATTAATTCGGTTTGAAGGCCTTGAAAATCAAGCACACCTTTAACCTTTTATATTAATAAAGTGTTCGGCATCGTGTTCTAACATATCCTCATTAACAGGATCTTCTGATTTATTTTTATTTTCATTTTTGGTGAGTAGGTACTTCACATTGGTTTGTGGTTCTAAATATTTTGTTTTTACGAGTTTGAGTAGAGGTGGGGGAGTCAGGTCTCAGGTTGAGAGTTTGACGAATTTGAATGCAGTCTTTTATTTTATTGGGTCAGCCATCAGCTGTGTTGGTAAATTTAACCGCGATCGATTTATTCATTTTTTTTGATAGTTTGAGTATTATTATTAGTAGATTGTGAGTTTGTGTTATTCTTATCCTGGTCATAATGAAGGAAATTAAGAAAAATACTAATATCGTTGGACGTTGAGTGTGGCTCGGCGAATTTCCCATAAGAGGTACCTGTGTGTGTGGTGTGCGCGTTATGTATTACTGTGATTTTTAGTACGTAGTTAACGTAAAAATAATATAAAATAAATTTAACTTTTGAGCACTTAGTGACTGTATATACCTTACTGTTGCCACTATATAAGAAACACAAACTGAATATAACTATACGTGTTTTAGTTTTAATTTCAAAAAAAAAAAGTAAAAAAAAAAAAAACGAATTGACACGAGCGAAAAACATCGTAAAAATACGGAGCGCAGAAATTTATACCTACGTGTGTATCAAATAAACACCACCGCGGGACGATTGATGATACTAAACTATTTAAAACCTAATTTAATACACATGCATATAACTACAATAAAAATATTAATTATTATTAACTCTATTTAACAGTACAAATGAGATTATAATAAATAGTATATATAATTAAATTATAGGACATATTTAAAAATAACTTACCATTGTCCTGACTATAAACACCTAGTAAATTAAATGAATGCAAAGTTTTTGAATTATGATCTGATATATGGTACCACATTTATATGGTAAACACATATGTTACTACCTAGTTATAAAATGATCTAAAATTTGTCATATTTGATGTTAAATATGAATTATCTAATTATATTTTATTTATTACTTTTAATTACTTGAAACGATTAATATTATTTACGTACCATTTAAACGATATAATTTATCAAACAATTGTTTTTCACTCATATCATCTAATAAAATAGAAATAGAAATTATTCTATTTTTTACATTTCTTTAAATATAAAATTACCCTATAAATTATTTAAAATAACTTGAACATACTCTTAAGACCATTTTTATCTAATTGAGCTGAAAAAAAAATTTGTAATTAATTGTTATGGAATTGTAATAATTTATTTATTTAAATATCTACCCCATAATATATACTTATGAAATGTAAACAGATTATCTTATAGAAAATATTGTAAAATTTCAGAATTTCATATGATTAAAATTTTTTATAATTTATTAATTATTGTTAGTACAACGGTATTGCTATTTACTTTACGTATATATTAATTTACTAAAATTTTTATAATCCGTAGAAGTAAAGTAATTAAATTAAAATTACGATTCATTATTGTCTATCATTTATTGTTTGTAAATTTTATATATAAATATCAATTTATTAATAAATAGGTACATCAGTAAACAAACGTGAAAAGCAGAAACATAATTATTAATAATAACTAATTTTGTTTATATTAAATAAAATTATAGATAATAAAATTGGACACATATTTTTTTTTATATATATATAATATAGATTATGTCATTTTTTCAAATCCTAAAATTATGAAATACATCAAGATTAACCATTTATATATTTTTGTTTTGAAATAAATATCAGTGAACCATCTAACAACATTTTATTTAGACATGAATTGACATAAAAGGTTACGTAATATGAAGATAAAACGATTATAGGGAATTTTTAATAATCTATATTATATTATATTAAATATTGTTCAATATTTCACTAAAATTTTATATACAAACTAAAAAATATTTTTTTTAATTTTCTAAAACGTATATATTTAGTGTCTCATTTTAATAATTTCAAAATAATCTCCAATACCTACTTATATTTATCTATTTAAACTAATCAATCACAATTAAATTTTTATGCATACCATAACAAGCTAATAAGTAATAATAATAACAAAAATTTAAATTAAAAAATTTAATCATTTTAAATTCAATTATTATTTTTTTTTTATGTGTTTTTAAATTATAATATGTACCTACTTATTAGATTTATAATTGTAAAAAAATCATTTTAAATCAAAATGGTCCAATACATCCATATAATCATTAAATCAATAATAAATGTTAAAAATAAAAAGGTATTATACAATAACCCAACAAAGTAAACCATTATCAAAATTATCATTCATATAAAAAAAATAATTATGATTTTTTTCCATCTTTAGTGTTTAGTGTTTAGTGTTTAGCGAAGAGAAGAATGTATTGGTTTTACAATGATGTGTGTCTTCTTAAATTTTCTACAAAATATAAGACTTTGAATTTGAATATTTCATAAAATTTTCTTTTTTTTATATATAATATTTGATAAAATTGACAATTTTTGACATTTATATCTGAAAGCTTTACTGAAATTTATTTATTTATTACTAAACTTCAATTCAAAATATTAGAAAAATCTCTACTCTCAATTTTTCTCTATAGCTGTTTAAAGTTGATATTTTTAGTTTAAACGAAAATATTATTATGAAAAAAATGACAAAAAAACGGCATTTTTCACAAAAACTATGGCGGACGTGTGGTGTAGTCGGCGTAGCATTCTCGAAAGTGACCTAGGTGTTAAGCACCGTAGCCAGGCATCGACAGCGGATGGGTGACCGCCGTTCCGTTATACAGCCTATTGCCTCGACTACCATACCATCCCATAACAGAGGCTAAAATTTATATATTTTCGTACTATTTTAGATTCTAAGCGAAGCGAAGAATGTATACGTTTTACAATGATGTGTGTCTTTTCTTTTTTTTAAGTATGAAGACACTTTTATCACCTGAATAAATGCTCTGATTTCCACGAATTATTTTCACGTATGTAATGGTTTACCATTGCATTCAAATTTTAATAAGTACCTATTCAATATCAAAACAATCCTCTTTACACCTGTATCCATTCAACAGCTATATCAGCTTCTCTCTTTCTTTTACCAATATGGGTTTCAAGTAAATAAACCTATATATTCGTCTATCATCTAACCATATACTTAACAAAGTAGATATCACATGTCAAAAATCACCAGTACTATATTTTTAATAAATCATTAAATTTTGATACATAAGAAAAATTAATGAATAAATAATTAAAATGATTTTTTAGCATTTTGCATAAACAAAGATTACTTACCTTCTCTATCTCGTTTGAAATTTTTATTTACACCTAAATTATATAAAATAATGTTTTTATAAATGGTTTAATAACATCATTTTTCTGTGGCTCATTTAGTTTTGTTTATAGGCATGCGTATAAGGCGAAATTATTTAAGGTGTCACTAAGGCACTAACTATCAAAATATACACAAGAGTAAGTAGTTATTGCTTATCATTGCTTTTGTGCTACCGGATCGCAGTCCCCGCCATGGTACCTACAATGTGGTTCACAATCACAACTGGCCAACAATCCACCGGCTCGATCATCGGCCGTTGACCAGAATGTAGTTCGTTGCCTTTTTCTTAAGTCTAGTTATTGTTTGTCTTTTCGTTACTTTTGTTTTTGTGTATTTAAATATAAAACAAATTATTATATATTTATATTATTACATATATTATAGTCCTAGTGCGTTTTGACACGTTATGATGGCGATGTTATTACATACCGTTGCCTATTTGCTATTTCTTTTTCGATTTGTTATTTGTCGTACGGTTTAATTTTCCTCTATTTTTATGAAGTTACCACGCTCTTAGACATGATGATCGCCTACACTCTAATTTTTTTCTTTGCTTTTCTTGATACACGTTTTTTGAGCAGTTTACGTGTCTCTCTTTGTTGCATATACGAATTTTGACACGAAACTTTTCGTCCTATCCAGTCAGTTCTATAAACATTTTGAGAGTTTGAATATTATATACCTACGTGTTTATTTACTAGGTAGATTTGGATACCTTTTCATTGTCATGTAGTGTTACCACGACATCCATATTGTTTGGTTTCAGTGCGCCCAGGCGCCTTTGTATGATTCACGTTAGTCAATCTTCACCACTCAATTACCAGCCTTTAGTATCACGATTTCAGTCTACCATCAGTCAGGTCTTGAAGTCTTGTATTATATTTACGTTATGGTTTATTATATAAATCCGTTAATTTTAATTAACCCTCTTTTTCCAATATTTGCCAATTTATTTTATTTTAAGTTATACCTATTTTAAATACAGTTCACTATTTATAATATAAATAAATAGATGCTTGTTCATTTATTTTCATAATACTACTTATTTCTATTTTATTCCAATTTGTCCAGACTCCAGACCTTCATCTAATACCTACGTTGCATGTTTTATTTCATTCCCCTTCGACATTACGTAATAATTAAATTCACATTTTCGTGCAACGTCTTTTTCAACAATCATTTTCAATTCAAAATTTAATATAATATATTATAAGAAATCATTAGATAATGTAATTATTATATTTATCTCACCAATTAGAGGTACTATATCAATTCAGGGGTGTATTTCTGGGTATACACGGGTATACGACGTATAACCGAAACCCTATTTTCGGATTTATGCGTATACACATAAGAAAGTGCGCCTATTATACAATATACGCTAACTAAAAATGTATATCCATAATGTATACTTTAAATTTTATCAATAAAATATAGTAATAAAAAAAATAAAATAGAAAAAGTTTAATTTTATCCTATATAAATAAATGTTTTTATATACCCCGGGGTGGGCAAAAGTCAGGAGTCGCTCTCCACAAGTGCGTTGTTTACGCGACGTTCGCACGTGTTGCTGGTGGATGGGCAAAATTTTGTTAGTAGCGTTCGTACAACGGTTTGTGAATTTATGGTGTTTCACAACAAGATGGCGCGCCAGCGCATTACACGTTGATGGTTCGCACCTTCCTTAATAAAAAAAACTAGATCGTGCAAATTGGACTCCTGACTTTTGCCCACCCCGGTATTTCGTTACTATTTTATCATGCCCTGAAAGAGAGCAGACCAGTTCGGGTACCGTCGCGCCGCACACGAATAAGCCCGCATGAAATTTCTTTAAATTTTCTTGACTTCGGAAACGAAGATGGTCAGAATTTGTCGAAAGTGTATACAACGAATTTTACCAATACTAATCGTCGTTTTGACGTTGCGGTTGTTGTAACAGAAAACAGTTAGATTACAACTGTATTTGTCATTTGAATATGATTTCATGGACAAATCTATAAATGTAAAATATACAAGTTCATGTTACTTAATTTTAATAAACAATCAATTTTTATATAAATACGTATGTTTCATTTATTGATATAAATAATTGTGTTAATAATTTTGTAGTGAAATACAATTTTCCATTTTGTGAGTATTTACGTTTAAAAAAATAAAATTGTTTGTATTTTTGTTTTAATTATTAGAAAGTGGCGTGTTATTTTGAGCGAAGCGAGAAAAAAATTTTGGGGTATATTCAATCCTTTTTAGGAGCGTATACCCATAAATATATTTACCAATACACTTCCGATTACCATAATCTAAAATAATAGTTATTGTTTATATTGAAGTCATTTAAAAATTTATAAAACTATTTAATATTAAAGACATTAAATACCTAGTAAAATACTTAAATACCTAAATACTTTAATATTTAAATTACATTTTTATAACTTTAAATCCATTATTACAGTTTACAGATATTAAATTGGTATATCCCACTTATAATATTGTAATTATTTATAATTAAAATAATAATTATGACAGGTTATGTTGTATGTTTTTTATGATGTCGTAGTTTTTATTAAAACCAAAATGTGTACAATATTTTTCAATTAAATATAATTTACAAATGTAACATGGCGCACTCATTTGAAAATTCTATAGTCCTGTATTAATAATAAATAAAATAAAATATATAGAAAAAAAGTTTCTTTTTGAAACTATGTTTGGTTTATGTATGGTCAGAAAGCAGAAGTTAGTAATTCACGATGGAATTTAATTAAGCCGGTTGGAAGCGGCTATTTATTAAGGAGTAATGTATAGGCAATATTATAATTTTTTCTCGTTACGCAGTGTGTTTGTGTGAAACATAAATGATCATTAGTGTGAGTAGATGCGTCGTCAAAGATTGTATAGTATACTGGAAATACCTAAACGGTAAACCCTAAACGTAAACCTTACCCTAAAGATAAACCCTATGCGGGTTAGAAATACACTAACGGTCACACGCGCATGCACGTCATTGCTGGACTACTGAAATTATATTTGATCTGAATAACTATTTAAAAGCATCAAAAGCGGAAGAAAAATTAGCATAGTTTCGATTATTCAATTTTAATTTTGTAAACATATTTAAATTCGTAGCCCTCTTTTCTACGTTATGTAGGAAATCGATTTTCAATATTATATCTGGATCGTTCAATATAACATATTATAAATTTACAGATTTTTCTAATTTTAATTTGTATATTAAAAATACATTAAATAAAAAAAAATTAAAACTATTTCCTACATAACATAGAAAAAAGGTTCACAAGTTCAAATATTTTTTCAAAATAAAAATTGAACAATTGGAAGGGTCTTAATTATTCTTTTGCTTATTGATCTAAATGCTTGAAAATAATATCAACTTCCAACCGCCTTAACCGGATGTATTATTATTATCCGGAAATGTTTGTGAAAATATTTAATAGTTGATACAAGAAATAAAATATTATTTTCTTGCTACAGAAACAAATAAAAAACCAAAGATATTCACGCATCACGTTTGCTAAATCTACAAGGGAGTGATGGTAAAAAAATTTGGAAAATTTTTAAAAATTTTATTGAAGCATAGTGATATAAAACTTATAGTATTTCCCAGATATTAGGAAAATATCTTGGCCCAATTTTTTTTATATAGGTGTTATTTGAAGGTAAATTATAGGTAAATTTGAAATTTCAGTAAAATCAATATTTAAAGTATTCATATAGATTTTTCTTATTATATTACAATATTTTATAATAATGTTAAATAAGATTGAAAATTTTTTAAAATTTTATTGAAGTCTAAACATATATTATTTAATTCAGTGCCAAATAATTGTGAATTATTACATTTACGATTTTTTTTTTTTATAGCTGTTTAATGTATAAAAAGGAGAGCTGATAATCCTGACGCAGGGATACAGGTGTGCAAATCATAGTGATTTATTTTAATTAGAAATTGAATGCAATGATAAACCATTGCATTCGAAAAAAATATTCTGTCAGATATCGGCATTTAGGTGACAAGGGATTATATGAGTATTTATATTGAACTTAGAGACTTGAAAACTGTATAGGGTGTTTATTTATGTACTATATGTGTTCGAGCATCGAGCTTCAATATGAACAGTTGTTATCGCGGGATTTTACGCGTTGTTAATTCGTCATTCACGAGTCCATCCCCCCGTACGGGAATTCAGTGAAAAGCAACTCTTTTCTCCATAGAATCCGTTGTGGTCGTACGCCAGCGGTCGTCGTGCCTGTGAGTCGGTTGGACGACAGCGATCGTCGTCGTGAGCTTCTACTCCATTCATACCACGTCAAGGAAGTAGATTGGTCGTGGATACGAGGACATGTGAAATGCAAATTGTTTATTATTTTTATTAGTTGTATTATTATTTGTAATATTTGTCATCCTGTATATTTGTAAGTGGGTGCCCACGCGATTATCAATATATTTGTCACCATATATATACATATATATGTGGTTAGAGTTTTGATTACCATTATTGTAATAATATATTAATGTGCCTGCCATTTGCGGCGCATTTTCATAAACACCACAGTTTTGAGTTGATTAGTGTTATACACTTTCTATCCCTTCCGTTTCCCTTCCGTTTCCCTAGGTGCGAGTCATTGGGGGCACCGCTAGTGAGGACCCCTTTCCCTTTTGGCGCAACAATATGTGTGATAAAAAATTGCGTGTTAAATAACTATTTAAAAAAAAATGACAAACTTTTTATCAGCACTCACATTATCTGACTGAACTTTTTATTCAAAGTTAAGTTATTTATGGTCTATGCTTATATGATAAAAAAATTAATAGTAATTTAAATATATAAAGTGATAAATAATAATACCATCAATCTCATTTGGTTCAAGTACTGTAAGTATAAATTAAAATACATTAAACATATTATAATCTCTACGTATTATATACTTAATTATAATTTATAATTATGATATAATAAACAAATTTATATAAATATTTTTATTTAAATAATTTAGGAGTATTTACGAGACAAATGTAATAATTATTTTTAATATAAAACATTTATTTTAGTTAATTATTAAAATAAAACCAAAAAGTCTTTCCCATCAATTCCTTTTTAATTAAAATGTGTGTAGACCCTAGGTCCAATATTATAATTTATCTTATTTTATCTTAACGAAAATTATGTTATCTTGTAACATTTCACAAAAAAAAAAAAAAAAATGTAACGGTTCCAAAATTTTGCCACATATATATATAGTACCTATTGAATATTCAAAAAAAAAATTCAAGTGTCTAAGTTGAAAATTTCCTAAGTTATAGTCTTATAGTGAACTATTAAAATCATATTCGTCGAATTTGAGATTTAGTGAATAATGCCG
The DNA here is from genome assembly GCA_021307375.1 of Tetraneura akinire. Taxonomy (NCBI): domain Eukaryota; kingdom Metazoa; phylum Arthropoda; class Insecta; order Hemiptera; family Aphididae; genus Tetraneura; species Tetraneura akinire. Next base: position 5,255,752 of record JAIUCT010000015.1, read on the forward strand.
TACTTTCATCAATTTTTGGTACTTTTTCCTTTCGCATAGGGCCAATTTTGAGAAATTCAGAAAATTACCTAAATAAAGTACCAATTACATCCATTTTCAACCGGAAACATGTCCTATGGGATATTCGTAAAAATCTGAGCATTACGAGTATTTCGGATGGAACTAGTGTATACATACATAAAAAAAAAAAAAAAGACACATGCATCATTTTGAAAACAATAGATTTTAAATCAAAATCTAAATGAAAATAAAGATGAGCTGATACTCCTGCCGCACAGGATACAGGTGTGCGAATCATAGCGTTTAATTTTAATTAGTATTTGAATGCAAGGTTTATCATTGCATTCGAAAAAACGATTCTGAGAGAAGTTCAGTCAGATTATAATTTTCGTTTGAACTAAAAATATCAACTTAAAACAGCTATAAAAAAAATTGAGATTAGGGATTTCTTTTATATTTTAGTTTGATGTTAAGTAATATGTAAGTATACTTCAGTAAAATTTTCAGACCTAAATACCAAAAATTGCTAATTTTATCAAACATTATATACGTAAAAACGATAATTTTACGAAATATTCAAAGTCCAATATTTTGTAGAAAAATTAACATAACGGTTCCAAAAATTCACCACATATATATAATAGCTATGTAAATAACCAAAAAATTTTCAAGTCTTTAACTTAAAAATTGCTTGAGTTATAGTGAAATATTAAGATCGAATTCGTCGAAATTTCAGTTTTCGTGAAAAATGCCGTTTTTTGTCATTTTTTCGTCGTTTTCTCTACCGCTTAGGGTCAATTTTGAGAAATTCGAAAAATGACCTAAATAAAGTACCAACATCATCCACTTTGCTATCGGAAACATTCCCTATTTGTGAAAATCGGAGCATTATTTCGGGTCTTAATTTTGTGTTCAGACATAAAAAAAAAATCACACTTCATTGTGATTCGCTTCGCTCAGAATCTAAAAAAGCACACGTCATTGTATAAATGTAGTTATATTTTCGCTTTCATCAAAATCAAAATATAAATTGTGGATGATATTTAAATATTTAAGTAATAATTAATAAAACAAGATACGCTTTGCTTATGTTTTTATATAGACGGTAACAATATATATGGAATCCAATAAAATAAGGAAAATTTAAACTTACTTATTGCTTCGCCTTGTTTATGCTCTTCTAATTGAGTATGTAAAAGGGTAAGATATAAATTAAATTAATGTTTATTCACATTAAATAGAGTTTAAATTATTTAAAACTTGATGTAACATAATAAATCATATTTATTTATTTATTTATTTATTTAATATTTCATACGGACAATGTCCAATTTACAAAATTTTTACAATAACAGTGTGACAAATAAAATAAGCATAATGATGGATAATTAAAAATACATACAATTTTGGAAATTTATATGACAATTATACTTAAGTAATAAATTTAAGATTATATTAAATAATTTATAATATTATAAATTATTATAATTATAGGTTATTATAATAATGAAGTAAAAGATATAGTATATATATATAGATTATAGGTAGTAATATAAAAATAAGGTATACATTACAAATTAAAATATAAATATAAATATTGTATTATATAACATTAATTATTTAAATATAACATTATGAGGTTCATTATTACCGGAATACATTAAAATATTTATCGGATCACTTAGCATGTATTTTTTAGTGTGATGGGGAATATAAAATAAGTTATTATTACGTAAGATATGGATAGTAGTTTTAAAGTTAATATGGCTTAGTAAGAAAGAGTCATCAATTTTATTGTTTAATAATTTGGAAAGGAAGCTGCTATAGATATTATTTCTGCGTGATTTTAAAGTTTCTAAATTTAGTATATTTAAAATATTATTATAACCTGTATGGGGAATTCTTGGTATTTTACAAGTATGACATATGAAACGAAGTACTCTATTTTGAATTTTTTCGAGGATATCATTATGGCAAATGCTGTTATTTTCCCAAATTATTGGAGCATATTCCAGGGAAGAGCGGATAAGTGAGGTATACAGAACTTTTAAGGCGAAAGGATCATGAAATTTAGAGCAATTACGTTTAATCATACCAAAAACTGCTAACGCTTTATTTTTAATAGCTAATATGTGTAAGTTGAATAATATAATAATTAATAATAATAGTATAATAATTATAATAATAATTTATAATCAAATAAAATACCTAAATCTTTAATTATATATGAGCGTAATAATGTAATGTCTGAAATCGAATAGTTGAAATTAAAATTTTTATTTTTTTTAGAATAAGACACAATTTGGCATTTATCAAGATTTAATAAAAGGCCATTTGAAATGCACCAAATATTAAATGCCGTCAAATCTTTTTGAAGAAGTAAATAGTCATCTGAAGAAGAAATGGATTTATAAATTTTTGCGTCATCAGCGAATAAAAGAATGTTTGAAATTAGAGATGGAAGAAACAGCATCATTAATAAATAAATTGAAAAGAAGAGGAGACAGGTGATCACCCTGAGGGACGCCAGAAGTTACAAATACAGGAGTTGAAATAAAGTTTTTATATTTAACATATTGGATACGTTCGCATAAAAATGAGTTAAACCATGATAAAAGAGGGTTGGAAAAACCCATTTTACGAAGTTTCTTAATTAATAGATCATGGTTTACACTATCAAATGCTTTTTCAAAGTCAGTGTAAATAACATCTACCTGATGACCATTTGAAAAAGAATTAAGTATAAAATGTTTTATTGTTATAAGATTAGTCACAGATGATTTATTTTTACGGAAACCATATTGATGTGGTGTTAAAATATTTTTAAATAGAGGAGTAAGTTTATGATTAACAATTTTAAAGAAAATTTTTGGGAGAATAGAAATTAATGATATGGGGCGATAATTAGAGACTATTGATTTTCTATATATATACTATATCTATATTCTATATCTATATATAGATATTGTATTTAATTTTCCTCTCTAATCTTTGATTTAATAATTAAATCAGGTTCACCGTTAGATCTACGACGAAGGAGTTCATCACGCAATTGGAGCATATGGTCTCGTTGTAGTTTTGTTTTGTCAGAAGAAAAACGAAGTCTTTCCAAGTTTGAATGGATTTTAACTTTTTTTGAGATGAGAACATATTGAAGACATCCTTTTGATCAGCAATACAAAGTTTGAGGAGTCTTGGTCTTGAGGTATTTGAAGAAGGAGAACCCAAACGAGAAATAGATGTAGGTTTAGATTTACATTCAAAAAGATTGAGAACTTCTAGAACAGTAGCAGAATCAAAATTTGAAGTATCGTTGAACTTATCAGGCAAATTAAAAAGTAAGACATTATTTAATCGATTTTGTCTATCCAACATCTCAGAAATTATCTCATCGTTTATTGTAACTTTGGAAGTAGATAAAGAAGAGTTACAAGTTTTAAGTTGGTGATATCAATTCTACTTTTTAATGAATCACTAATAGAAGATAAAGAATTTATTCGAGAAGAAAGTTCTGAGATTTTTTTCATGAGAGAGGCTAATTTATTATTTTGGCTATTTACACTTGAAATAATTTTTTGTTGGGAAGTTTTGAGTTCGTCAATAGATTTTATAAGACTATCAATCTTAGATTCCATTATAAGCAATTTATTAAAATAATAAACTTATTATATATTATATAAAGTGGAGAAAAACGCCTTGAAGAAAAAATGAACAGTATATGCAGCCAAATATACATCAAAGCAAGATATATTATGGTAAGCACAAAGATAACTGTATGACGTCACAATCGAAGTAACAGTAATAACACTTTGTAACACGCACGATAAGAAAGTTACAACAAACAGCTGACTCCCATCAGGTAAATAATGTAAAGTACGACCTAACCTAACCTAACTCACTTAGAAATTGTAAGTTTATGAACCATGAAAAACGGAAAAACTGCAATGAAAGCAACAATCCAAACAGGAATACTGGTAAGGCAGCAGAAAATGATCAGAATAGATGCAAAACAGAACGGGTATAAGTCACCGAAAAATTATAAAAACCATATAAAAAAGCGAAGTAATACACACAACACTGTTATCACAACAACACAGGGTTATTATAATAGACGTTAAGTCGAGTCACTTGTGATTCCGTAATGGGGTCTGAAATTACAGGAAATGGATATATTTTATTCCAACGAGGGAATTCAATTTGGCGAGTGGAATAATTCAGTATAACATGGTGATTATTACAGTCATCACCTAATATAATCGAAGTTGCTAAGTTTGGTACTACAATAAAAGATCCTGGAGCAGAGTGACCAAGGATATGTAATGGTAACAATACTTGCATAGTGACTCTTCGACTCCGACCACGAATTGCTGTGGAAACAGTTACTCCTGTTACAGGAAGAACAGATAACAATTTAAAATCTGATACACAATTTTTTAATTTTTTAAAAAAATCTTCGGAGATTGCTGATATTGAAGCTCCACTGTCGAGTAAAGCAAGACTCGTAAGACTAAAAATATGTATTTGTATTTCCGGTCGATGTGCTATATGTACCGGAATAACTGGAGTAACGGGTACAATATTATTGCAGTGTGGTGTAATTGAGCTTTCGTCACGTACTGCATTCACTGACGAAGTTCCTGATCGTTTCCCGTGACATCGAGTTGTTCAACATGATGGTCCGTGGTATCTGCAGGAGCAGGTACTCGTTGGGGATTTCGGTAATTCCCTGGATGGCCACGTGGATGATATTGGCCTTGGTTGTTTTGCTGTTGGTTTGGACGTGGTCGGTATTCCTCTCGCCGTGTTTCACAAAATGAAGTTGATTCTTCAAATTCTGTAAGGATAGATAGTAGATCATTTGTGTTTCGAGGACCACGTCCTCGAAGGGCCATACCTAACGGTGTTGGATAATGTTGGATTATGATAGATACTAAATCTTCCTGTTCAATGGCTGGTGAAATATATTTTGAACTGGCGATCCATTGCATGGCGTGATTAGCAATTCCTTCAGAACGGTTATATTGAAACGGTCGAAAAACTTCATTTCGAGCTTTACGTTGTGTGGCAGACGACCAAAAACGTTGGCGGAATAATTCTTTGAACTCTGCATAATCACGTGGTGTTGGAATCAAAGACTCGTACCAAGTTTGAGCATCTCCAATCAACCTTCGTTGGGCGGAAAGTAGTTGTTGTACATTAGACATTGGAACTGTATCAAAATATGCATCAAGTTGAGCTATAAATCTTACGGGATGTAAAACCCGGATCTGTCCAGAAAACTCATGGACTGCATCTTGTAGACGTTCTTGTGCCTGAAAGAAAGAAGTTCGAGACAAGTCTGGAATCGCCTGTGAGTAATTCGGATGATTGTTATAAGTTGATGACATGTCGCCCGATGGATTCATGTTGGGTGGCAAGACAGTCGAATGGAATGCATTTTTCGGTTCCGACATAGGGATTGTTGAAACATGTTTCAAGTTGTTACAAATAGTTACAACCAGTGGCGAAGTTACCTATGAGACAAAGAGACATTGTCTACCCATTATTTGTTAACTGATTGCACATATATATTTTTTCAATATGTGTTTATATATATCTAGAAAAACATATTTATTTTATTATACTTTGGTTTATAACAATATAAATAAAAAATATTACTATATTATAAATTATTATAAAGTATATGTCATGTATTAAATACTTTTCGTCGGATTGTGCGAAACGCACAATCACGGTCAAACGCCACCGATCGGTGATAACATATGCTAGCGAAATATTTATATATTAATTAAAACCTAGGATTTGCGATTATGTAGTCGAGCTTATGCTAATGACTACCCGCGACTGGTTATCGAATCGATATAATTAATACTATAATATGGGAAAAACGGCGATCTACCGACGAACGACCGACGAAGCGTCAGTCCGTTTGTAGCTGTCGGAAAACCTGAGTCCGTTCATTCTTTCGTTATATTTGTTCGTTATTATTGTAACTTGTATTACAGACATTTATATATACATATTACGTTTAATCAAAATTTTAAAATATATATATTTCTATAACCATTTAAAAAGTGCATTATATAATTATTCATAAAAGTTCGGTAGTGACGTCATCCAAACACCCTCATCTTCTTCACCACCGTTACAATTTGGCACCCCGCAGAGGATAATCGAACTCCCGGTAAACAGCGATCCAGGTGGGATTACTTTTTAGTTAAAATAATACAAGTCACATTTTAAACACATGATAGAAAGATTGATTTAACTTATAAAAAAATATAAAAAAATGTATATATGTATTATGAATTTATGAATATTATAGTAAGTTTATCTATATATTTTTGTTTTTATAATTTCTTTCTAAAAAAAAATTGTCTACCATAATCACAAACTCAAGCTTCGCCACTGGTTACAACTGAACAATCGCTGGAAACTGGTCACTGGGCAAGGATTTTTAAATGTTTATACACAACTACATGGTAACAAACAAATGTGTGTGCTAAATATAACGTTTTATGTAATTCATGGTATCCCGACAAAATATCGCCGGTAAAATATTGCGAAACCATTATATCGTAAAGAAATAATATAGCCGTACATTATGTGTAAAGTATAATGCATTAGACTTTATCTTATCTAATGGTATTCACAATGCATTCAAGTATGCTGGTTTTTCATTTTATAATTTCTATTTAGTAATACTTTATACTGTCACTGTGACTGACGCTTTTACACAGTTTTACAGAGTTTTTTTTATTTATTTTTATTTTAAAATTATGGAATTGAATTTTTTTAAAACTGCTAAAGGCAAGAATACTTATTAATTCATAAGAAAAACACTTATAAAAAGGAAAATGATGGTGCTGATTTCAAGGTAAGATAAATAAAAATAATATTACTGTTTATAACATTCTATTCTCATATCTATAATGGTGTGTGCGCGGAATAACACGGCCTCCTTAATTACTAGTCCGTCGATTTTAAGCCGTGGTGGTCCATGTTAGTATAATTTGTGTCGCCCGTTAATTATTATTAATGATATTGATGATATTATAATATCAGTTTTTATGTTACAATTTGTGTTGCTACATTTAACCATAATTATTTATAAAAATAATAGATTTAAATGAATTATTTACAAAAAAAAAAAGTGTTAACTTCGGAATAATTAATAATAATAAATATTATTGGTTATATCAACATATACCTAATTGAAAATGAAAATTAAGGCCACTATCTCGTACTCGTACTTATAACATAGGAGTATTGCGATAATTTACCGGTTAGGTATTATTTGTAAAGAAATATAACAATTTTACTTACTTCCTGTATAATAATTTGTATAATCATGTGGATCTAATAACATGTTACTTGTATTAAAACTATTATAATTGAATAACAATTTTATACTAATACATTTACATATTGCAATTGAAACTGGGCATCGTTATAGGACGGCGTTCATAAAATAACAACCAGTCTGCAGGGGCGGATTGGCGAATTTTTTCGGCCCGGGAAATATGAATCAAACTGGCCCATTCATCGGAAATGTAACCCCCCCGCTTGAAACAGTCTGAAAATTTTGATACCAAAAAGTCGATTTTCGATTTCTGTGGGTTACGCCCTTCCTACAAAACACCGTCGTCCCGTCGATATATATATATATAGCCATATAGGTATGTTTTTAACATAGGAAACTTAAGTTGAAAATGTATAGAATGTAAATATATAAAATTATAGGTAAATGTATACATTCGATTTAGAAAACATAACATGAATATCACCACATATTTTTGCATTATCCATTAAAAGTGTTCTTTTTTTTCTCTTAACTTTTCGGCAACACCCTTCTTTTGTTTTCCATTAGAGTCACACATAATTTTATTTATTTATATATAGCAAAATGCCAAATTTTAAATTTAATTTTCACACTAAATACATTTCTGTAACTGATTCGGTAACTTATTAACACGTTCACTGCCGACAGTATTTGCTGTTTATCGTACAAACTCTTTCGACTAATAGTATGAATGTACCAATATATACCAAAATAATACCTTTATAATTAATTTTTCTTATTATACAAAAATTTAATTTATTTTTGTAATTTTACAGTAAGTAAAGTGGCCCTTATGAGGACCGGCCCATCGGGAAGATTCCCGATTTCCCGATAGGCCAATCCGCCCCTGCCAGTCTGTTATTAATATAAATTTTTTTAAAAATATACCTAGAATTTAAAATAGAGAATATAGTTGGTGACTTAGTTAATGTGTTTATACCAAGGGTGGGCATTAACAAATTAATAGTTTAAATTAAAATGTTAATTTAATTTTAATTAAATATTGCTTACTTTTAATTAAATTAATTAACTCCTTACTTTTTTTCAAATAAACTTTTAACTTAATAAGTTACTTTTTTAAGATTAACGAGTTATACAATAGTATATAATTTAAGTTCATTTTTGTGTGTTTTTCACACTTCTTTTTATTAATTTAATATTATAATATGGATTTAAATTTTTTTATTAATTCCTATGGAGCAAATGTCTGGGAGTAGACCCAAAGGTTTAGTTCGGACGTCTATATTTAGCAGAACTTTTTATTGGGAAATTGGTAGTAGTCGAGACAGTAGGCCAGATTTTACAGCGGTGGTCACCTATCCGCTGTCGATTCCTGGCGGCAGTGATTAACACCTAGGTAACTTTCGCGATTCTCATGCAGACTACACCACACATACCTCCTGGGATTTAAAATAAAATATTATTATACAACTAGGTGCATGATACTCCTGCCGCAACCAAAGCTTGACCAGCTGAATAGCTTTACCACCACCATAGTTCTGCCAGTGGAATACTGGTGGGGATGAAAAGCTTTTCCGCTACCATAGTGTTCAGGTTATGTAAATATAGAACTATAGAACATGATAATATTCGTTTGTAACTATATCAATACGAGATCCAGACCTTTTTCCCAGGTCGTGCACAAGAAAATTATGCAAATGTGATACTGGGTAACTAGGCGCGAATCTAATGGAGGGTGCTAAGGGGCTTTAGCACTTTCCCCTTGTGCTGTAATTATTGTAATATTGTTATTAATAAATAATAATATATATAATATATTGTTTAAAAATTATCTAATAAGTATTATTTAATAATCATGGTATAGCTCTCCTCCATATTTGAGCCTACTGAATCTCCGCCTTTAGGTAACAAAAATAAAAATAAAATATAATCTTCAATTTTAGATTCTGAGCGAAGCGAAGAATGTATTGGTTTTACAATGATGTGTGATTTTTTTTTTTTTTTTTTTTTTTTTTTTATTCTGAAGACATTTTTACTACCCGAAATAATGCTCCGATTATCACGAATAAGGGTATGTTTCCGGTAGCAAAGTGGATCTAGTTGGTACTTTATTTAGGTAATTTTTCGAATTTCTCAAAATTGACCCTAAGCGGTAGAAAAAACTTCGAAAAATGACGAAAAAGCGGCATTTTTCACAAAAAATGAAATTTTGACAAATTCAATTTCTATATTTCAGGATAACTCAGGCAATTTTTAAGATAGTGACCTGAAAATTTTTTTGGGTGTTCATATAGCTACTATCTATATGTGGTAAAATTTTGGAACCGTTATGTTAATTTTTCTACAAAATATAGGACTTTGAATATTTCGTAAAATTCACGTTCTTACGTATATAATGTTTGATAAAATTGTCAATTTTTGGTATTATGGTCTGAAAATTTTACTGAAGTATATTTATATATTACTTAATATTATACTAAAATATTAAAAAAATCCCAATTCACAATTTTTTTTTATAGCTGTTTTAAGTTGATATTTTTAGTAAAACGAAAATTTTAGAATCCATACATATAAATAAATAT
>JAIUCT010000015.1:5270636-5382434 GCA_021307375.1 Tetraneura akinire
AAAAAAAAAATAGACTAGAGATTATTCTAATATTTTGATATTATGTTAAGTCATATTTAAGAATACTTCAGTAAAATTTTCAGACCTTAATCACTAAAATTGCCAATTTTATCAAACATTATACGAGTATGGGTAAAAACGAGAATTTTACGAAATATTCAATATCTTATATTTTATAGAAAAATTAACGTAACGAATCCAAAATTTCACCACATATAATACCCAAAATAAAACCACACAAAATTCACACCCAAAATATTTTAAGTCTCTATCTTTGATAGTGCCTGAGTTATCGTGAAATATTGAATTTGAACTCGTCGAAATTTCAGTTTTCGTGAAAAACGTTTTTTCGTCGTTTTTCGTCGTTTTTTCTACCTCTTAGGGTCAATTTTGAGAAATTTTAAAAATTACCTAAATAAAGTACCAACTACATTTTTTTTCCTACCGGAAACATATGTTATTCGTGATATTCGGAGATATTCTTTCGGGTCGTAAAAGTGTTTACAGATAAAAAATAATAAACACACATCATTGTAAAACATACATTTATTAATTAATACATTCTTTGATTCATTCAGAATCTAATGTAATCACAAGTGCTCAATTTTATTTTAAACAGATATAGAGATTTAGAAATTGTAGTATTTATTGAAATAAATAAAAATATTTGAAATTCTTTAATTTAAATTTTAACTTAAAATAAATTTTTTTCATTAAATATATCAAAATATTTCAAATTTAACTACTATAAAATAAAATGAGAATTGACATTTTATAATATTTTGGAAATTCTTTAAGATATATTTCAGTATTCTTAAATAAAATTTCCAAAAATTTTTAAATTTCCTTGGTTTCTCTGTTAATATTTATTGTAAAAGTATTGAGAAATAATAATAAGAATATTCTTATGGATTCTAAGATTTTCTTTATATTTAAACATCAACTTAAAACAGTTATAAAAAAAATTGAGACTAACTTGACGGTTCAAAATTTTGTCACACACATATATATAAATATATATATAATTATATAACCTATGTGAACGCCCGATTAAATTGTCAAGTGTCTAACCTTAAAATATCCTGTATAATCGTGAAATATTGAAATCGAATTCGTCGAAATTCGTTTAAAAATGCCGCTTTTTCGTCATTTTTTTGTCGTTTTTACTACCGCTTAGGGTCAATTTTGAGAAATTCGAAAAATTACCTAAATAAAGTACAAATCACAATCAGAAACACAGGCTATTGGTGTAATTCGGAGCATTGATTCGGGTAGTAAAAGTGTCTTCATAAGAAGATAATAAAATAAAATTATACATCATTGTAAAACCAATATATTCATACAAATATTTTATTCATTAATCATCAAAACGTCTTGATGCTAACCATAATTTTATGCTACTAGGTCTCTATCTCTTTTTTTTCCTCCTCACAGAACATCTTATGCACATAATCATCCCTTACATAGGATGTTACGTCTCTTAAATGATTCTTAGATTTATGGCCTTAAAATACTATTAAATTTAGTATTTATATTGAATCACTGTGTTTCATTAATATATGTATATATACTAATAGCTAATGTATTATTTGCTTCACTTTGTAAATTGCCTGTTAAGGCGTTAATAAATCAATAATAAATGTATAAAAATTATTTGATATTCTCAATACAATATTAATTTATTCAGAAATTTCTCATTTACTTTGTGATGTAGCAATAGATACATTCGGTAGTTCTGGTTTATCTAAATAAATAAATAATAATTTTTTTATTGATTTTATAATTTATTTTGATCATGTTTAAAAACACATAGAAATATCAGTTTATTAAAGTTTGGTATTAGAGGGGGTACGCGTTAAAGATTTTGGTAGAAAATTTTATGTATTAAGTTAGTGTGTAATAGTACGGACGTATTTTGCCCGTACTAATATCTGGTAGAGCACGATTGAGCACGATTGTGCACGATTGACATTTTTTGTGCACGGTTGAGCACAATCTCTTTATAACAACAACTAGCTACCAGGCTACCTGCACCCGAAAACAACACGATTAAGCACTCTTTCATGTTCGGCGTTGCCTTATTTATTTTACACGTAATATGAATATAAATAAAAAACAATAAGGTCGTAATATTTATAAATTATAATTTTTGTTAAATAAATAAAAATCTTCAATCATATATCAGTAATTTATTATTTTTTTAATACTAGATAGATTAGAAAATGTAATATTATTAAATATTTTATTTTTTTTAATTAAAACCGTAATAGGAATAAATATAATAATATATAATACTCATATAATGGGTACCAATCACGAAGTAAATATCCAAAGGTCTATCGAAGCGAGGTTTTAGGTCACACAAGACCACTGCCTATCCTCATCAGTTTCTGGTGTATAGGGCAGGTATTAGGTATGTATGCTTTAGTCCTTTGGGGCATAGATCGATCCTCACGAAAAGTAACGCAAATCAGCGCTTGAGGAAGTGAGCGAAACCGGCAGGTGAGGCGTAGCGATCGTCCCTTCCACTTAAAAAGAACATTGCGATTTTTGTTTTTGTATCTTAAGTAAAATTGTACTATACGAGTATATCTTTTTGAAACGAAAGAAGTATGGCCAAACATTAAGCGTGCTCAATCGTAACATCAAAAAGCAAGTAAAAAAAGGTACCGTACTCAATCATGTTGTACTCCTTATTAGCTCTTCTATTTTATTAAAAAATAATTATATAATTATTTTTCAATAAATAAAAATACAATTTTATGGCATTTTATATAATTGGACATTTATATTAAAATATTATTTATTTATTTCAATAAGTATTCTTAATAATAATTAATATATTGGATAAATATTTATTTCTAATTAATTTACACTTACCTTCATTATGATCAAAAAAAAAAAAATTTATTAAGCAACTATTTTGATGATTGCTACCTATATTAAAAAGTAATTTATTAAATTATATTTGGTATAGAAATATGAAATACAGGTATAATATATTCGAGAAGAATGATTATTGATTTTACACCCATCAATTTTAAAAAATAAGTAGGTAAAATAACTTTACTTACCCAATACAGCAAAAATATTTCCTATAAAAAAAATGAACAGAAAATAATAAGTCATGGAAAAAATAAAAATTAAGGAAGTATAGTGTCAATTAATACTTTAATTATTATTGATTGCAGTGGCGGCTGGTCAGGTGAGGCAACTGTTTTAAATTGTTTGATTCTAAGCGAAGCGATTATTAATTTTAAGTAGTGATGTAAAATTACCAAACTAATTTTTTTAGAGGATATTCTCAAGAATATTTTCTAAATAGAGAATTTTTGGTAATTTTATGTTTTATCTGGTTTTATCGATTTATTAATAGTGTATGTTGAACAATTTTTTTCTTAAATTATATTATTGAATATCGGATCTCACAAATACGTCTAATCATAGCATACTCAGTTAATAGTTTATTTTATTACCGTTTAAACTTGATAATGTCAATACCTACATTTGTTATTTGTCGATTTTTTATTTTTGTGAATATTGAATTTACATACAGTACAATTATTACTAATTACGTAGTATCTATATGTTGTACAATGTACAAGAAAATAAAAAAAATAAATAAAATTATCAGTTATCAATTTTGTGCATATAGTTTATTAGTACAAAACAATGATATTAGTGTATTGTGTGTTATCCTTATCACTTATCAGTTATCAAGGGTCCATTCCATTTAAAAATAAATTTTGTTTTATATTTTTGTGTTTTGACTTTTGGGTATTATGTTATAATTATAACTTATATCTATTATAATCTATAGGTAGGCAGAAAGTGGTATTTTAATTAGCAAAACGAGACGCCTAAACTTTATAAAACTATTAATACCTCTATGTCTATAGGTATTATAATCTTTTTAAATAACAATTTACATAATAATAATCGAGATATTATTCATTAAATCATAAATATTTTAAGTCTAACCAAACATGTTTACGGACATAAATAGGAATTGGAATAATAATAATTATGTACATATTATTTATTATTCATTATAGGTAAGCATTTTATACCCAAATGTGTTCTATTATAATTTTTACTTCATGTATAAATTTAGAAAATTTACTGGTTAAATATTATTTCTTTTAATGTCGTTTTCTATATAAAGATATTACTAATATTCCATAATTGTATTTTATTTCCGGTACGTTTACATATTTCAATCATTAATGATTTACCAAAATTCAAGGATATCCAGACCCAAATTATATAATAGCAATATAAATTTAACTATAATTTCACAATTTTGAGAATTTTCTCTTCGGTAATAATGTCTATGATAATATTCTCTGCTCACATCACTAATTTTATGCGTATATAGAAATTATTCAACATGAAACACATATGGACACTATAGTAGATGAATATAATTAAATTAAATTTTAAAAATAATATTTCTAAATACAAATTTTCATCTCTGAATACTTTTAAGAACGTCTGCCTCACAAAGATATTGGTTCACGAGCCACTTATTGATTGCAATATTAATTTATTAATATTATTATTATTTATTTATATATTATAATTAATATTTAAGTTGGTAATTAATTATAAATAGATTACGTTTACATGCTTCTTGATGTTCTAATTTATTATAACATTAATATAAATACATGTTAATATTAAGTATTATTGTAAAAAGTAATCTATAGGTTATCACAAAAATAATAAATATAATTATTTTAAATTATTTCTTTCATTTATTTATTTGTGTTTAGCTTAATTGTATTTTATCCATAATAGTATAAATGTTAAACATTTTGCAGGGTTTCCAAATTTAAAACTAACAAACTAACTTCTCTTTTGGTAGTAAAAAAATGATTTTTAATAATATTCAAATAACTAACAAAGAAGTGTTTAATAAAAATAATTTATTAATACTATCTATAGGTGTTCATAATAAAATGTACAAACAACATAATAAGAAAAAGCAATTGGCAATTGCGTGTGCTTTATATCAATAACTGCTTTATATCGATAGTTTATTATCTTGCATGCTTGGCGTGTGAAGAAACCATTTACGTGTAAATGAAACAACACTCCAAGATTCAAGGATAAACTGCAGAGAATACTCACGATCTAAGCCTGTGGGAAAAATTACGTTTAAACGAGGACCCTTCCCGCGAGTTTGGAATGCAATATTCTAATCGCGCCAAAAAAAGCGTTCGTCTATTTGGACGTTTAATTGGACAATAATTTGTGACATCTGTAGAATATAGGACTAATTGAACCCAGTTTAAGAGCAGACGGGAGGATATCTGAAACAAGTACATTTCCAATTGAAAAATTTTAAGAATGTAGAGATCTGAGTGTTTTTAGGGGAAGAGATTGAGAATCATGAATGGTTAGATTTATAGAGTAAGAGTGAGAGTAGTGGATGGAATGTGTGAGCAGGCAAGGCTGCATCAAGATCTAAGATTAAAGAATATGAGGAGAAGAAGAGAGTGGTGAGAGTTTATAATATAGTTGTGTTGGTAGAAACCATGAATTGCAAATTTTTTAGGAATATGATCATTGAATAACATAATAATGTTATGTAAGATAAATGGGGTTAAGAAATTCAAACAATTATTAAAATTGTTATTTTACTTTGATATCTTCTGTAATAGTTGAGTGCTGGTCAGAGAAGAGTTTAAATATATTTTATATATACGTATTTATATATACGAGTATGTTATTTATTATTAATTAAATTAATCTACTTTGGAATTAAATGTAATTTAATCATAATAATAAGGTAATTAATAATAGTTCTTAGGTAGGTACCTAAATAATAAAATTACACTTATTATCTATGTTATTTGCTGCTATAATAACATTAAATTTCACTTTAGAGTATTTTTGATATAAAAAATATGAATTTTGAATAACATATTAATATGTAAATATTAAATTATCACAATAAAATAAAAAAGTATATTTCACTTTTTACTTAAATAAAAAAATACATAGTAATTGCAGGCATCTTTATGATACTTGTAGAACAACATTTTGCAACATTCTGCAGAGATAATTAAACCTTTAAATAATTAGCTACTATTAAATTTCTTGTAATATCAAAAAAATGTTATTTCTTTATAATTTTATACTCATAATACATTTATTTTTCAATAAAACAGAAATGGAATAATTATAAACCATGGATATATGATGTAAAAAAAAAAAAAAAAATATAAAACATATAAACATTTAAATTTTTTTAAAAGAGATTACAATTAGTAAGAGTTCTACTTTATCATGTATACTCGTATAACATAAATAATTTAGTTACCCAAATTGACATCAGCACAATCATTGTATGTTATATTTATTAAAAATATTATAACTATTATATTATATAGAAAAAATTTCATTATTAGAATTTACTTTAAATATTCCTTTTATCTCAATAATAATATCGTATGCTATTATGATTAAATTATCATAAAATGAACTACTAATATTATTATAATTTACATAGGGGCCAACGTTATATTATTTACGTTATTTTCTATACATACAATTCAAATATTACGTAATATTAGTTACTTATTTATAGTTTGTGATTTATTTACATAATACTGTTTAATTATAAACATAAATTTTTTTTAAATATAAAGTACTGGTTGTTTTTCCTTTATCCTAATGGCCTTTAGAGAGAATATATATTTTCTTCCGTGTTAAACTCGACTACCCGGGGGAACTGCGTTAGTATTACTTCTTTCTGGCCGCCTTTATTTATTGATAATAATTAATAATAAGTTTTACAATCAAATATTAATTACAATAACATGTGGTAAACAAGTAGAATAGAAATAAAATATAGGATATAATATATTATATAATATATATATATTATAATATATTAATATATTTTTTTATGAGTATAAAAATAAAGAAATAACATTTTCTTGATATTACAAGAAATTTAATAGTAGCTAATAATTTAAAGGTTTAATTATCTCTGCAATATGTTGATGATTCTAATTTCTACAAGTATCATAAAGATGCCTGCAATTTCTATGTATTTTTTTAATTAAGTAAAAATTGAAATATACTTCTTTATTTTATTGTGATAACTTAATATTTACATAATATGTAATATATGTACATTGTACATAATATTATTATGTTATTCAAAATTCATTTTTTTAATATCAAAAATACTCTCAAGTGAAAAAACATCAATACCTCCGCCACTCTCAACATCAATGGATAATACTTGAAACAAGCGACAGGCTTTCGTACTAAACTTGTTAATTTTAATTTTGCTCATGTTTTAACTATATATTTATTTCTCTTACAGTAACTTAGCACACTAATAGTTTTCACTCTTCTGAACTTGGTCTCTGTAATTACAATGTATTTAGATGTGACAAGTCCCCTCAAACCAGCTCCCTTAATCATGGTGGTGGTGGGTTAATCGCTGTGCGTTAAGACTTCGATAGAAGATAGATAGTTTCTTCTCCCCTTCTTATTCCTAATAATTGTGTAGTACAACTATTTGTGCTCTATCTCTCATAATTCCTTAAATATTATTATTTGCAGTGTTTATATATCTCCTTCTTCACCTATTGAGCACATTTAAATTATATTGATTTTATTGTATAAAAATACCCAAATCATTACCCTTATTAACCTTATTCTCATTGGCGATTATAATCTACTTTTCATTTCATGTCGAATGATTCGCATGGCCTGTGTTCTTTAGCACAATACATCACTAAATACACTTCCATTCCTAAAAAACTTGCAATTCATGGTTTCTACCAACACAAATATACTTTAAACTCTCACCACTCTCTTCTTCACCTCATATTCTTTAATCTTAGCTCTTGATGCAGCCATACCTGCTCACACATTCCATCCACTACACTCACTCTCACTCTATTAATCTCCCCATTCATGATTGATATCTACATTCTTAACATTTTTCAATTGGAAACGTACTTTCCTTTCATACTTCCCTGATGCTTCCATGTCTGTCTTTCTTGGTGCTCTCCACTGTTCAATTTTATCCTTTGTTCCAAATTCTCCTTTTGCCCTTTCATTTTACCATCTTGGTATAATAAAGCTATCCCTTATTTTCTAAGTCTCGTGCCCAAGCCAAATTTAAGTCATCCCTGCTGCTATCTGTTTACAAACATTTTTCTTTTCTTCGTGCTAAATTGAAATATATCTCCAAGCAATGCTATCGTAACTTTGTCTCGTTTACTGAATCTTCCCTATTACGTAATCCAAGATAATTTTAAGTTTCGTTAGAAAACCGCTCTTTTCCAACTATGTCTACAAGTGTACACTCTATGGTATACAGAGCAATATTCCTTCCGATGTCCGATACCGCTAACTTGTGAGCTACGCATTTATCTTCTGTCTTTACTCCGCCTTCTCAGACTTCATCCCAGACATTACATCACATCCATAAATTTCCGCTCCGATATATATATCAAAATATAAATATCTGTTGGTGCAGATGGTATCCAAGGTAACTTTTTGTACAATCTTCGTTCTGTTCTTGCTGAACCGTTATGTTTTTTATTTAGACGATCTATTATTTCAGATATCTTCCCGCCTGTACTAGTAATTAAAAACATTAATTATAATTATTACTTTTCAACAATATATCGATAATACCACGATTACAAGTTCATAATAATTGTTTGATTGTAGATTTTGTATAAATATTATACATTTTTGACCTTTTCCGTTAATTCACTAGGTACCACTATTATTTTTTTAAGTATTATTTATTTTATTTGCGTTATTACAATACTAGTTACCTCTAATTTATATGTTTTTCGATACTTGTCGGTTATCGCGAATACTACTTATTTAATTGTTATAGTTTAGATACAAATGCAAAAATCGCAAAAGTTGAAGGGTGCTATTTTCGAGAGGATGGGGCTACGCCCCAAGGGACTAAAGCTTACCTACCTTATACCTACCCCATAGACCGGATATTGGTGCAGATAAGCAGTGGTTTCGTTTTCGTGTGCCCTAAAACCTCGCTTCGCGAGACCTTTGGATATTTACCGACCAATCCTGAATAGCTACTTGGTATAGTACATGTTACTTGAGCGTTATGGTCCTTATAATTTATTTGAAACCATGTTACAACATGCTGCACACTTCATGCCACCAAAATCAAAATAATATAATATATAATAATCTAAAAAACGGAAAAACCAAAAAAAAAAAAAACAATAGTGGTAATGAATTAACGGAAAAGTTTCTAAATTTTTAGTTTTTATTGTTAATAATTCGTAGAAAACTGTTCTGCGTATATGTCATTTTATCTCGACCAACAACTTAACACAAATGTGTCAGAAATGCCTCCTCTTTATATTTTCTAAAAGTTACTACTTACTCTTTCAGTAACTCAAGTAAGTTGTGAGCGTGGTTTTTCTAAATTAAAATATGTGATATCATATTTGAAAAGCACAAGACCTATTGGAAAGTTTTATGTTAATAAGTATTGAGATAGAATTGTTAAATAGAGTTGACTCAGATCAAATAATTGACAAGGTGGCTTCTAATAGTGAAGTGTTAAAAAATAACCTTTTATTGTTTTAAAATAAGAATATACGAGTAATGCGAGCAATTTTTTTTTCCATTTTAGTAGCCTTTCTTTCCCCTCTAACAAAAAAAACTTCCTGTCCACCCCTGTACATGATCTTCAAAGAACCCGTCAGTTGAACATTCATCTCGTCACAGTGTGCGTAGGCCTCCGTGATGCCACAACCGTCCACGCCTGCTATTACACCCTGATGTACGTATTTAATTAAGATGTCGATTTTTAGGGTAATTTTCTTTTATTGAAGAAATATAATATACTTCAATACCTATCAATAATCGTAAGAAAATTATTGTTATACACTATTCAATTGTCAAACAATAATTTTTTTGGTTATACGTATTTCTATTTATAATAAAATTAAACACTTATAATATTATAATGTGTAATAATATTTTTAATAATTTAAAATGTAAATATAAAATAATTCTAAATATGAATATTTTTAATATTCTATTTATATTTATTTTATTTGTATAGCACGTTATGAGCAAATGATTTTACTTTACTTAATAAAAATAAAGTAAACATATAAATAAGAAATTTAACAAAAATAAAACGGGTAAACATAGAATTAAATATGTAAATAAGTAATAATAAAATCAAATAATTTACATGCTGTTATAATATAACATCTACGTCCTCCATCCATTTTACCGCTTCTCCTCTCATTTGGTGGATGTCATATATGGTGCCTTCGAATGCTCGCAAAGGACACTCGTTTACGATATGGCTAGTCGTCGGTGATTCATACCCACAGTCACATGATTCAGAGTTACGTAGACCCCACTTAAACAACATATGGCCATTTCGTCCATGCCTCGTCTTTATGCGGTTTAGTACGGTTCAAATTTTTTTCATTCACTTAAATCTCGGTTGTTTAGAAGCTCGGTTTTCTACCAGTTTAATTATATCTGGATTTTATGATGACCAAACTTGTTCCCAGCTTCAATTGATATCAAATTTTTCTTTTATGAGTTTCTTTGCAGTTTTCGAGGATAGTTTTCTGGACTTGAGTCGTAGTACCTTCTCTGACTTGGCAAATCTTTGTGGATTGGAATGTTCGATTACTTGTGTTTTTGTGCCATTCACGAATGAAATAGTTCTCTCTTCGAAGCCCTCCCTAGGATAATATAAATAATACCATTTTTTCGTCATTTTTTCGAAGTTTTTTCTACCGCTTTTGAGAAACTCGAAAAATCACCTAAATAAAGAGATCCACTTTCCTACCGGAAAAATATGCTATTCGTGATAACCAATTCGCTTCGCTCAGAATCTAAAAGTGAGACTTGGGATTTTTCTTATATTTAGATATCATGTTAAGTAATATATAAGTATAATTCAGAAGATTTTTTTTATTTTTTATATCTATCCTGTACTTTAAGGTACGAGGAATAAATGTTCCAAAAGTAAGAATTCATAAATGAAAAAAACGTTAAATTTTATAAATAAAAAATTCTATTATCAAATTAATATTATCAATAATGATCATTAGCTATTAATTAAATATTTTGATTAAATATAAAAATAGATTTTATTGAAACTAAATTTAAACATATTTCAATGAAATATGTTTTAGGCCTGACTAATCACGTGCCTAAACAGTCACCTCAAAATATCCCATTTTGTTCGATAGCGATTTTGATTCTAACTATCGATATCCAAGTTTTCCATTACCAGTTTCGTCTGAGAAATATTATATATTTTTATTTATATAATGCCTTTTATGCTAATTATGCAATTATTACATTATCGGACTTTAAACCAGAATTACACATAAAATTTAAAATATTAACAAAATCATAAAATTTGACATGTAACTCAAATTAATTTTATTATAATTTAATAGAACATGTCTATTAAGCATGGCGCATGCATAAAATAAATATTTAAAAATACTTCTGTGTAGAGATAAACTTAAAAAAAAGTTATATCAATATAAATTATAATGTAAATGTAAAAAATGTAATAAATACAAACAACTAATAAGGAAATTAATGTAATTTAAAACATTTAATAATATGTTATTTATTCTTAATAATAGAATTATAATTTTTATGAATATATTTAGATTTTTAAACCTATTTAATTATAATTAATAATTCAAATGGACTCAATAACAATAATACTACTTTTTACAATTGACTACTCATTTACAATTATAGGATTCTGTTGGGTGTCACCACTGCTTCCTGCAATAACTAGCCTTGACAGTCTCTCACTTTCTGCGAAAGCTTCACTCAAAGTTTCCATCGTACAATATATTTCAGGATCAAGAGTTCCTATAATTTTTTACAATTTGTGATTAAAATATTATTTTTCTCCTTTACTAAATATGTATTATTTATGTATTATTTACCATTTTCTAAGAACTAATAAATGAATCCTATGTTTTAGGTAGGAAACTCGGAATAATATGAATTTGAAAATTTCAATTATAATATAATCTATATATTATATTATATAATTTTACTGTACATGTTTATGACTTTGAACTCCTCCTAAATGACTGGACCGATTCTAATGAATTTTTTTGTATGCATCTAGGTGACGCCCTGGATGGTTTAAAACTGGTTATAAAAATCCAGCATATTAGCATAGTTGCATATGTAACGTAATATGTTGCACATTTTGTTGCATAGTAGCATAAATAAATACAAAAATAAGAGATAATATAGAATGAAAAGGAACCGTCATGATATGATAATACCAATGATACAATACAAATTATTATTGTGCCATAATAAAATATTATTCCGGCGTGCACTACACACCTATTTTTATTTCGTTGTAATGTTTTCATATACCTCATGTTTGTACTTTTATAAAACGTAGCCCGTAGCCGTGGGTATTTACTGTACATTGTACAATAACAATAACATATTATTGATGTTATTAGCAATATGACATTTTGTATAATTATTGTGATAATATTGTGATTGATGCCGTTTAATATATTTTATGGTTAGTAGTTGTATGTTATGTTCGTATTTCATATTTTCATGAATTATTGTAATATTATACTTTATACTCCTAAATTATTTTTACTAATTATTTTTAAAATAATAAAATATTAAAAACATATTAAGTACCTATACTAAATAATTTATTTTTCTTTGTCTCTTAAATGCAAATTATATTATTAATATTTTTAAATATCAATTTATCCTGAAAAATGTTTAAATATAATGTACCTATACTGTATGTCAAAACATAACGTCTAAAAAAGGTGACGTATTCCATCTTAAATTTTAAATAAAATTTGAAGTCAATTGAGGAGGGGTTAATCCCCCCCATAAACCACCCATCGGTATACCAATGATATAATAAAATTATGTGATATACTGGTGTATAATGAAAAATATTTTATAATCCGACCAGGTAATGTAAAGAAATATCATAATTTCAGGGCTTAAATCAGGAAAAAAATTTGCGTTTAACGTTATATAAAATTTAAACGTTATTAAATTTTTACGTTAAAACGTTAATAGAATTTAAACGTTATTTAATTTTTACGTTAAAACGTTAATAGAATTTAAACGTTATTTAATTTTTACGTTAAAACGTTATATAGAATTTAAACGTTATTCAAAGTTAATGATTAACGTTATTAATATTTCGTTATTTATTTTTTTGTTTCACTGTTTAATGTATAATTAATATATTAATTTTTAGTTTTGTTTCAATTAAATATTACATTCACATATTATTTATTTGTGTAAAAAGTAAAATATAAATAACGTGTGTCTCTAAATTCCCGTCATGACGTCCACTACGTATAGGATTGGGACAATTAATTTTGCATGTGCTTTCGTTTTTGTCTAAATTGTACACAAAGTACATCCGTTGTACAGGATTAGTACTTGTTCTACCCATACCTATCCAGTCAATTATCACTTTTTTAAATTGTAAATTTGTAAAATAAGTATTATGTATTAATATATAAAAATTGAAATCAGGAATCACACGTTTACGCGATACACTCTACAATCTACAGATGTACAAATAACGATTACACTCATCACTTACACGTTACACTACTGCAGTACAGCACACGAAACTCGCAAAGTCACAAACACGTTAGTGCGTTAAAGTGCTGATAATCTGACATAATAAAATCATGTACAACAACAAAGTAAATATACTTATTGAAAATGATAATACAACATAAATTATAAATACTAGTAAAATACAACAATAAGAGTTATAAATATAAATTATTTATACACTATACTGAAAACAACACATATTATTATGTGTTGTTGTCTCCATTCTGGTCATTATTATATTATTACAAGATAACCCACGATCAACGATTGAATTTTTGGAAATAAAATCTAAACATAACTTTGAAAGACTGAAAATAAAAATTATAATGTATAAAAATTCTAAGAAATTAATTTTAAATATAGTGTCTAACTTGGGAAATGGAAACAAAATAATTTTATTTATATATAATTTTTTTTATATCAAAATATATTTTTCCATCATAAGCATAAAACGCAATAATATTATTACGTTAATGATAATTGATTATTGTTTATTGATACCTTTTTTATGTTTAATGATATGTTTTGTTTTTCGATATGTTTTTAATTTTGTTTTTTGTTTTTCGTTTATCGATTACGTTTAATCATGTTTTTTCGTTTTAAACGTTATAATTATAACGTTTTAAATAACGTTTTTAAGCCCTGCATAATTTACACTTAGAAGTTGGTATCACTGCATAGAAAAAATAATGTTTTTCGGTATCAAATAGTTCTAACTAAATAAATTTTTTTTATTTTAATAATGAAAAAGTTCTACACGTGAAACCTTTTAATTCTAAATATTATATTTTAAATTTTTAATATTAATTCGATTAATAATTAATGAAAAAACAATTTACAGTTCAAGTTTTGTTCTTTGGAACATTCATGATACTGTATCAAATTTTCATAACTTAATATTTACTGCGAAAATAGTTATTCAATTTCTAACTTAAAAAAATGCTCCCGTGAACAATTATAAAAATTACGATAGAACCTTTTCATTCTGAGACGACGATTAGTTACGTAGATAAAACAACGTCACGTGTTATTCTTGGAGGATATATTGATCGATGGACTCGGAATTCAGAAATATTTTTGAACAGTCGGTTAAATAGACCGGCAGACGATAAATTGACGGACAATGAAAATTTAAGAAACTATGCTGCAATCACACTTGCTAATGAAACTGAAAGTCAAGAGCAATGCAACGAACGCCGACGAGCTAATCCATTGAGACAAACACAAAGGCAAATCGACAAGTTATCGACACATTCAGAACAATATGTGAACAACAACGTTTGCAAGTATATAGCGCATTGACATGTGCATCACTTATTAGCCTTGTGTTAAAATATGAGTTTTTCAATATATATTAAATTACTAAAATATAAATGCGAGTGGTCAATATTGTTTATATAAATATATACAATATTTTATAAATATTATAAAATATAAAATAATGCAATTATAAATACCATTCTTTAAACCAATTACTCTTATCGCATGCCTGCAGTATTGACCTAACACTGTATCTAATGAAAATAATATGATTATTAATAAATAAGTAATACCCGCCCACGAACTGTTTATCGCAATGTGTATTATTATTATTTTTTTATCATAAGATTTATAATAAATGAATATGAATCAGTAATTAAGTAAGTATTGATATATTTCTTATATTTTTCCTTATTTCTACGTTTAATAATAATAATATTAATCTTTTAAAACAGTTTTATTTGGTGAATAATTATTATTATTGTAATATAGATTATAATACTGGAATTGGTAAGTAGTAGATAATTATTATATAATTTTATGCTGGTGACGATTTAATGGATTAAACAGTCAAAAAAACAAAAAAATATAAATATAAATTTTAAACAACTATAAAAAAAAATGTTACCATGGATTTTTTTAATATTTTAATATGATGATTCAGGCATAGTAAGAAAAAAAAACGAAAAAAAAACGCAAAAAAAAAAAAAAAAAACGGCGGTCACCCATCCGCTGTCGATGTCTGGCGACGGTGCTCAACACCGAGATGGCCTTTGAGAATATTTCGCCGACTACACCACACGCGTCTCCCATAGAGCCATGTTTTTGTGAATGCCGTTTTTTCGTCATTTTTTTCATAATATTTTCGTTTAAACTAAAAATATCAACTTTAAACAGCTATAAAAAAAAAAAAAATTGAAACTAGGGATTTTTCTAATATTTTGAATTAATATATAAAATATATACTTCAGTAAAATTTTCAGACCTTAATACCAAATATTGCTAATTTTATCAAACATTATATACAAAAAATGAGAATTTTACGAAATATTCAAAGTCCTATATTTTGTAGAAAAATGAACGTAACGGTTTTATCACATATACATAGTTCCTATATGAACTCCCAAAAAAATTTTCAAGTCTCTCACTTCAAAATTGCCCGAGTTATCGTGAAATATTGAAATCGAATTCGTCAAAATTTGAAAAATGCCGTTTCTTCGTCATTTTTTGGTCGTTTTTTCTACCGCTTAGGGTCAATTTTGAGAAAATCAAAAAATGACCTAAATAAAGTACCAACTATATCCACTTTGCTACCGGAAACATATGCTATTCGTTATAATCGGAGCATTATTTCGGGTAGTAAAAGTGTCTTCATACTTGAAAAAAAAAAAGAAAAAAAAAGACACACATCATTGTAAAACCAATAAAACCATTCTAAAAACGAATAGACACGAGCGAAAAACATCGTAAAAATACGAAGCACAGAAATTTATACGTGTGTATCAAATGAACACCACCGTGGGATTCATGACACTAAACTATTTAAAACCTAATTTAATACACATGCATATAACTACAATAAAAATATTAATTATTAATATTTAATATTATGTTATTTAACAGTACAAATGAGATTATAATAAGTTATAATTATAATAAATAGTATAAATAATTAAATTATAGTACATAGGTATTTCAAAATAACTTACTATTTCTCTCACTATAAACACCTAGTAAATTAAATTAATGCAATGTTGTTGAATTATGATGTGATATATTGTACCACATATTTGGTAAACACAAATGTTACTATACCTAGTTATAAAATGATCTAAATTCTAAAATTTGTCATATTTGATGTTTTATATGAATTATATAATTATATGTATAAATGCATATAATTTTAATTACTTAAAACGATTAATATTATATACATACCTTTTATACGATATAATTTATCAAACAATTGTTTTTCACTCATATCATCTAATAAAATAGAAATAGAAATTATTCTATTTTTTACATTTCTTTAAATATAAAATTACCATATAAATTATTATAAAATAACTTAAACATACTCGTAAGACCATTTATATTTAATTGTTCTGAAAAAAATTTTTGTAATTAATTGTTATGTAATTGTTAATAATTTATTTATTTAAATAATATCTACCGCTTAATACATACTTATGAAATGTAAATAGATTATATATAGAAATATATTATGCTATAGAATGCTATATGCTTATAGAAAATATTGTAATAAATTCAGAATTTCATATGACTAAATTTTTTTATAATTTATTAATTATTGATAGTACAACGGTATTGCTAATTACTTTACGTATATATTAATTTACTAAAATTTTATAATCGGTTGAAGTAAAGTTATCAAATTAAAATTACGATTTATTATTGTCTTTCATTTATTGTTTGTAAATTTTATATATAAATATCAATTTATTAATAAATAGGTACATCAATAAACAAACGTGAAAAGCAGAAACGTAGATTTATACTCGTACATGGTTTAAATATTTGATAATTATTAATATTAACTAATTTTGATTATATCAAATAAAATTATAGACCAATTAACTACTAAAATTGGACACATATTTTAGATTCTGAGCAAAGTGAAGAATGTTTTGGTTTTACAATGATGTGTGATTATTTTTTTTTATACTGAAGGTATTTTTACTACCCGAAATAATGCTCTGATTATCACGAATAGCATATGTTTCCGGTAGGAAAGTGGATCTAGTTGGTACTTTATTTAGGTCATTTTTCGAATTTCTCAAAAGCGGTAGAAAAAACTTCGAAAAAATGACGAAAAAACGGCATTTTTCACGAAAAATGAAATTTTGACGAATTCAATTTCTACATTTCATGATAACTCAGGTAATTTTTAAGATAGAGACCTGAAAATTTTTTTGCGTGTTCACATAGCTATTATATATATGTGGTAAAATTTTGGAACCGTTTATTAAATTTTTCTACAAAATATTGAACATTGAATATTTCGTAAAATTCTCGTTTTTACGTATATAATGTTTGATAAAATTGTCAATTTTTGGTATTAAGGTCTGAAATATATATATTACATAATATATATTATGTTATTTATTTTCTTTCAAATACTAAAATTATGAATACGAGTACATCAGTATCAACGATCAACCATTTATACATTTATGTTTTGACATAAATATCAGTGAACCGTCTAACAACATTTTATATAGACATGAATTGACATAAAAGGCTATTTAACATGAAGATAAAACGATTATAGAGAATTTTCAATAATCTTTATACGAAATATCATATCCTGTATTAACTATTGATCAATATTTTACTAAGAATATTATATACCAAATATAAAAATCAGTTTTTAATTTTCTAAATCTTATATATTTAGAGTCTGATATTAATACGAGTAAATTAAAAATAACCTCCAATAATTATCTTTATCTACTTAAACTAATCAATCACAATTTAATTTTTATGCATACCATAACAAGCTATAATAAGTAATAATAAAAAAAAATTTAAATTAAAAAACTTAATAATTTTAAATTCTATTTTTTTTTTTTTACGTGTTTTTAAATTATATGTACCTAGATCAGATTTATAATTGTATAAAGCTCTTTTTAAATCAAAATGGTTCAATACATTCATAAAATCATTAATTCAATAATAAATGTTAAAAATAAAAAGGTGTTATACCAATTATCCATAAAAGTAAACCATTATCAAAATTATCATTCATTAGAAAAATAATTATGATTTATTTCCTTCTTATGTGTTTTAGATTCTGAGCGAAGTGAAGAATATATTGGTTTTATAATGATATGTGTCTTCGTAGTTTTCTACAAAATATAAGACTTTGAATTTGTATATTTCATAAAATTTTCGTTTTTTTATATATAATGTTTGATTAAATTGTCAATTTTTGGCATTAGTGTCTGAAAGTTTTACTGAAATGTATTTATTTATTATTAAACGTCAATTCAAAATATTAGAAAAATCCCTACTCTCAATTTTTCTCTATAGCTGTTTAAAGTTGATATTTTTAGTTTAAACGAAAATATTATTATGAAAAAAATGACAAAAAAACGGCATTTTTCACAAAAATTATGGAGGACGTCTGGTGCAGTCGGCATAACATTCACGAAAGTGACCTGGGTGTTAAGTACCGTAGCCAGACATCGACAGCAGATGAGTGACCGACGCTGCGTTATACATCCTATTGCCTAGACTACTACCATCCCATAACAGAAGCTAAGATTTATATATTCTTGTACTATTTTAGATTCTGAGCGAAGCGAAGAATGTATACGTTTTATAATGATGTGTATTATTTTTCTTTTAAGTATGAAGACACTTTTCTCACCTGAAATAATGCTCTGATTTCCACGAATAACATACGTTTCCGGTTGAAAAGTGAACGTAGTTGGTACTTTATTTAGGCCATTTTTCATATTTCCCAAAATTTACACTAAGCGGTAAAAAAAACGACGAAAAAACGGCAATACATTAATCAAAACCTTCTTATCTGACTGAACTTCACTCAGAATCGTTTTTTCTAATGCAATGGTTTATCATTCATGCATTCAAATTCTAATTCAAATTAAACACTGTGATTTGCACACCTATATCCTTGCGGCAGCTCGTCTTTTTAGTTAAGATTTTTGATATAATATATAAATATAATAGTTATATCCCCAATATTAAATTTATATAATTTTAGAATTTCGAATACATTGTCAATGTGATCATAAACTTACCAATATGGTCATATACCATGAATAATATATTTTTGAAGAAATGCTTTTTTAATCTTCTTTGATAAATATTATAATACCACTAATATTCATAAGTTAGTCAAAGAAATAATTTCATGTGTAATATAATTTGGAAACTTGTAATATTTTTTTGAAAAATCAGATTAAGATCACTAAAAATTTAGATTTTGATCCAAACAAAAAAAATATTAGTTGTAGTATGACGTGTGTTTTTTTTATCATATAATGTTATATGTAGATACTTTTCGACCATAAATAATTAACACTCTGATTTTCTCGAATAGCGTTTTATCATATGTTTCCGGTTGGATAATAAATGCAATTGATACTTTATATTTGAATTTCTTAAAATTGAACCTATGGGATATTAAAACCAAAAAATGACAAAAATACGGCATTTTTCACGAAACCAGAAATTTCGATTAAATCGATTTTAATATGTCGTGATAACTCAGGATAAAATAAACTTAAAGACTTGAATTATTTTTAGATATTCACATAGAAACTATATATATGTAATAAAATTTTGGAAACATTACGTTAATTTTTCTATAAAATATAGAACTTTTTGATGTTTTCTAAACCTCTCGCTTTTATCTTTAAAATGTTTGATAAATTTGGCAATTTTAGATCATAAAGTCTGAAAATTTTACTCAGCTATACTCACATAATATTACTTAATATGATACTAAAATATTAGAAAAATCTTAAGTACCTACCTATCAATTTATTTATAGGTATTTTAAGTTGAAATTTGATATTAAAATCGATATTAAAAACATTTAATCTCTTCCAATTTATCTTCGTATTATATTTCAATAATCTACAATAATGCTAAAAAAAAAATTGATAAACAATTTTGAAAATATTTTATAAGGTCAAATACATATTATTTAATTCAGTTCCAAGTAATTGTGAATATTTCATTAACGATTTTTTAGATTCTGAGTGAAACGAAGAATGTATTTGTTTTACAATGATTTGTGATATTGTTTTTGTTTTTATTACACTTTTACTTTTTGAAATAATGCTCCTATTTTCACATATAACATACGTGTATGTTTCCGGTCGGAAAGTGGATGAAGTTGGTACGCTTTATTTAGGTCATTTTTCGAATATCTCAAAATTGACACTATTCGATAGAAAAAACGACGTAAAACCGACCAAAAAAACATTTTTAAATAACATTGAAATTTTGACGAATTCTATATCAATATTTTACGATAATTCAGACAATTTTAAATGTAAAAACTTGAACATTTTATTGGGTGTTGACAAAGGTACTATATATATAAAATAAAATTTTGGAACCGTTATATAAATTTTTCTATAAAATAAAGGACTTTTGAAATTAAGGAATAACTATATATTTAATAAATCATTAAATTTTGATAAATAAAAAAATTAATGAATAAATAATTATAAGGATTTTTTCGGCATTAAGATAAACAATGATTACTTACTTTCTCTATCTCGTTTGAAACTTGTATGTTCACCTCCTAAATTATATAAATATAATGTTTTTATAAATAGTTTAATAACATTATTTTTCTGTGGCTCATTTAGTTTTGTTTATACGCATGCGTATAAGGCCAAATTATTTAACGTGTCACTAAGGCACTAACTATCAAAATATACACAAGAGTAACTAGTTATTGCTTATCATTGCTATTGTGCTACCAGATCGCAGCTCCCGCCATGGTATCTACAATGTGGTTCACAAGTCACAACTGGCCAACAATCCACCGGCTCGATCATCGGCCGTTGACCAGAATGTAGTTCGTTGCCTTTTTCTTAAGTCTAGTTATTGTTTGTCTTTTCGTTACTTTTGTTTTTGTGTATTTAAATATAAAACAAATTGTTATATATTTATATTATTACATATATTATAGTCCGAGTGCGTTTTGATACGTTATGGTGGCGATGCCATTACATACCGTTGCCTATTTGCTATTTCTTTTTCGATTTGTTATTCGTCGTATGGTTTAATTTTCCTCTATTTTTATGAAGTTACCACGCTCTTAGACGTGATGATCGCCTACACTCTAATTTTTTTCTTTGCTTTTCTTGATACACGTTTGAGCAGTTCACGTGTTTCTTTTTGTTGCATATACGAATTTTGACACGAAACTTTTCGTCGTATCCTGTCAGATCTTTATACATTTTGAGAATTTGAATATAATATACCTACGTGTTTATTTACTATGTAGACTTGGATGCCTTTTAATTGTCTTGTAGTGTAGTGTTACCACGACATCCATATTGTTTGGTTTCAGTGCGCCCAGGCGCCGTTGTATGATTCACGTTAGTCAATCTTCGCCGCCTAATTATCAGCCATTAGAATCACGATATCAGTCTGCCATCAGTCAGGACTTGACGTCTTGTATTATATTTATGTTATGGTTTATTATGTAAATCCGTTAATTTTAATTAGCCCTCTTTTTCCAATATTTGCCAATTTATTTTATTTTAAGTTATATTTTAAATACAGTCCACTATTTATAATATAAATAAATAAATACTTGTTCATTTATTATTATAATACTACTTATTTTTATTTTATTCCAGTTTGTCCAATTTGTACAGAATCCAGATGACCTTCATCTCATACCTACGTTGCATGTTCCCCCTCGATATTTTGTAGGTAATAATTAAATACACATTTTCGCGCGACGTCTGTCTCAACAATAATTTTTAATTCAACATTCAATATAATATATAAGTCATAATATTAGATAATGTAATTATTATAATTATCTCACCAATAAGAGGTATTTTATCAATGATTTGACGTATACCCGGACCCCTATCTTCGGATTTATGCGTATACCTTTAAGAAAATACTCCTTTTATGGTATACGCTAAATAAAGATGTATACCCATAATGCACACTTAAATTTTATCAATAAAATATAATAATAAAAAAATTAAATAGAAAAAATATATTATTTTATCCGATACAAAAAAATGTTTTTATATAATTCGTTAGTACTTTATGATGTCCTGAAAGAGAGCAGACCGGTTCAAATACCGCCGCGCGCCGCACATGAACAAGCCCGCATGAAATTCCATTAAATTTTCTTGACTTCGGAAACGAAGACGGTCAGAATTTGTCGAGAGTGTAGGTATACAACGAATTTTACCAATACTAGTCCCCGTTGTGACTTTGCGGTTGTTGTAACAGAAAACAGTTAGATTACAACTGCATTTGTCATTTAAATATGATTTCATGGACAATTTTATAAATGTAAAACATACAAGTTCTGGTCACTTAATTTTAATAAATAATCAATTTTTATATAAATACGTATGTTTCATTTATTGATATAAATAATTGTGTTAATAATTTTGTAGTGAAATACAATAATTTTCCATTTTGTGAGTATTTAGTTTAAAAAAATAAAATTTGTTGTATTTTTGTTATAAATATTAGTAAGTGGTGTGTTATTTTGAGCGAAGCGAGAAATAATTTTTGGGGTGTATTTAATCCTTTTTAGGAGCGTATATCCATAAATATATTTACCAATCCACCTCCGATAATCATAATCTAAAATAATAATTATTCTTTATATTAAAAATATAATTAAAATTTTTAAAACTATAAATATTAAAGACATTAAATAGTAAAATACTTAAATAACTAAATACTTTAATACTTAATTTACATTTTTATAACTTTAAATCAATTCTTAGATAAAATTACAGAAATTACATTTGTATATCCCACTTATGATATTGTAATAACTTTTAAAATGGATAAATTATATTTCATATGTACTTTGAATGTACCTATATAATATACAATTTTTAATTTTTAATAATAGGTTAATGTGTAAAACAGAAATTTACATTTCAGAAAATATAGTATTTAAATGAATGAATTATTTGTTTTATTGAATTATGTCTCTAATATTGTTGTAAATTAAAGCCAATTTGATTATATATATTTATATATATATATATATATATATTCGTGGAATCCTAAAATTCCCAACTATCGCGGACACCTTGTGGCGCCACAGACTGGCGCCTCTTCCGAGATTGATACGCGGTCGTTCCGTGAACCCGATGTTCGTGGGTTTTGTCGTTGTCGAGCTTTCGAGCTGTTGCAACGTTCGCTTGTGCGTGTGCCGCCAATAGACATTGATGATTTTTATAAGTCAATGTGTGCGAGCTGTTCCTTTCTGTGTATTCTATTGTACAATTTTGTATACATATACAATATTCCATTGTGAATAATCTGACGTACGTACAGTCTACGCGTCGTCGCGAATAATTAACATATACGCGTTTTGTATATGTGTACGCGTGTGCTACGGCCAATATATTTGTATTGATATACATCTTCACGCGTGTGGTTCAATACCCGAGACGTTTGGTTCCTGCCATCCACAGGCATACGATATACTGCAGAATCGCCAGGGTCATTGCTGCGCAAGAGTTTACGGCCGTCCATTCTCCGTCCCACAGCAGCCAAGTGGCTTCATCCGCTACGTCGGCTCATGTGACGTATTATTTATATTGTTATTATTATCCAAAATTATTTATTTATTCATAATAATTATTACCTTGTTATATTAAGCATTATTTGTATTTGTATATGTGCGCCTACCTTATATATTTTATATGTATATTGTGTAGTATTATTACTATTACAATAATTGTGTGAACTTGGTAATTCTTTCTTTATTTATTTGTTTTGTTTCTGTTCATATACATACCAATTAGATTACGATTATTCTACTAAAATATTAAATATCTTGAAGATGCGAGCCTTAGAGGCCAACCGCCCGTTAGGAGCTTCTTTGGCGTATACAAATATTATGAAAATAGCACTATATAAAATTAATTAGTAATATTATTATGACGAGTTATGTTGTATGTTTTTTATAATGTCGTAGTTTTTAGTAAAACAAAAACGTGTATAATGTTTTTCAATTAAATATAATTTACTTATGTAACATGTTGCACTCATTCGCGAATTTTATGGTCCTGTATTAATAATAAATAAAATAAAATATATAGAAGAAAAACAACTCTTCTTTTTGAAACTATGTTTGATGTATGTAATGGTTAGAAAGCAAGAGTTAGTAATTTACGATGGAATTTAATTAGTCCGGATGAATCAGTATTATCCGGAAATGTTTGTGAAAATATTAAATTGTTCATAATACGAGTACAAGAAATAAAATATTATTTTCTTGCTACAGAAACAACTAAAGATGCCATAATTATTGACGCATCACGTTTGCTAAATCTATAGGGAAGTGATGGTAAAAAAAAATTGGAAAATTTAAAAAAATGTTATTGAAGCATAGTGATATATAACTTAAAGTATTTCCCAAATATTAGAAAAATATCTAGGCCCAATTTTTTTTTATATAGGTGTTTAAATTTGAAATTTCAGTATAATCAATATTTAAAATATGCATATGGATTTTTCCAAGGCTTTGCACCCGAATTAATCAGAACCCGTAACACCATTAAAAACCCTTAAAAAACAAACACCTGAGACCCTTATTAACCTGAATAGTATTTATTTAAATAACCCGAATTAACCCATAACATAAATAAAAAATTCTGGTTAACCTAAAACCATAATGAATTTTCAAATTATGAATTACTCCAATACGTTATGATTTGTATATATATTTGATATAACTTTACATAAAATAATTTTAATATACTAATTCTTAACTATTGTATACCTACAGTATACTATTGTGAATATGTATAATCTACAAAAAAAAAAAAAACATATAAAAATTGCAATTTATTATAATTTAAATTATTATCCTAATGTCCATTACTGTCAAATACTGATGATAAATTGAAATATTTGGGTAAAAATAATATCTTAATTCTTAATATAAAATACAATTAACTAAAAGTACAAAACGGATTTAAACATATTTATTATTGATGTATTTTATTTATTATTATTTATGTATTTACTTAACATCCGAATTTACCATTATTAACCCGAATAATAACGGTTATGAGTACCCTAATATCTTGTAAAAATTTTCAATGTGGTGTTTAAAAACCCGAATACCATCAACACCTGAAACCCATAACCCGAATAAATAATTCGGGTGCAAAGCCTTGGATTTTTCTTATTATATTACAATATTTTATAATAATGTTATAAGATTGAAAATTTTTTTAAATTTTATTGTAGTCTAAACATATATTATTTAATTCAGTGTCAATTAATTGTGAATTATTACATTTACGATTTTTTTTTATAGTTGTTTAATGTATAAAAAAAAGAAGAGCTGATAATCCTGACCAACTACATCCACTCTGCTACCGGAGACATACTCTATTCGTGAATATCGGAGCATTATTTCGGGTAGTATTTTTGTACACAGACATAAAAAAAAAAAATCACACATCATTGTAAAACCAATACATTCTTCACTTCGCTCAGAATCTAAAAGAAGAGCTGATAATCCTAACGCAGATTTACAGGTGTGCAATTCATAGTGTTTAATTTAAATTAGAATTTGAATG
This sequence comes from Tetraneura akinire, assembly GCA_021307375.1. Classification (NCBI taxonomy): domain Eukaryota; kingdom Metazoa; phylum Arthropoda; class Insecta; order Hemiptera; family Aphididae; genus Tetraneura; species Tetraneura akinire. The sequence goes on from JAIUCT010000015.1 coordinate 5,296,877, forward strand.
CAATGATTAACCATTGCATCCGAAAAAAGTATTTTGAGCGAAGTTCTGTTAGATATGGGCATTTAGGTGACAATATGTGAGTATTTATATTGAACTTAGAGACTTGAAAATTGTATAGAGTGTTCATTTATGTACTATATGTGTGATAATATTTTGCGTTTTAAATACCTATTAAATAAAAAATGACAAAATTTTTATCAGCACTCACATTATCTGACTGAACTTTTTTATAATTCAAAGTTAAGTTATTTATGGCCTGTGCTTATATAATAAAAAATTAATATTGATTAAAATTTATGCAGTCATAAATAATAATACCATCCACATCATTTGGTTCTATCGCTGTAAGTATAAATTTAAATACATAAAACATATTATAAACTCTTACGTATTATATACTTAATTATAATTTATAATTATGATATTATAAACAAATTTATATAAATATTTTTATTTAAATAATTTACGGGTATTTACGAAACAAATGTAATAATTCTTTTTAATATAAAACAATTTATTTTAGTTAATTATTAAAACAAAACCAAAAAAGTTTTATTAAGTCTACTCCCATCATCTCCTTTTTAGTAAAATGTGTATGGACCCTTGGTCCCATGTTATAATTTATCTTATTTTATCTTCACGAAAATTATATTATATTGTAACATTTCACAATAAAAATGTAACAGTTCCAAAATTTTGTCACATATATATAGTACCTATTGAATATTTAAAATAAATTTCAAGTGTCTAAGTTGAAAATTTCCTTAATTATAGTGAACTATTAAAATCATATTCGTCGAAATTTCAGTTTTTGTGGATAATGCCGTACTTTTATCAATTTTTGGTTACTTTTCCTTTCGCATAGGGTCAATTTTGAGAAATTCAGAAAAGTATCTAAATAAAGTACCAATTACATCCATTTTCAACCGGAAACATGTCCTATTCGTGAAAATCTGATTATTATTTCGGATGGAACTAGTGTCTACATACATAAAAAAAAAGAAAAGACACATGTATCAATTTAAAAACAATAGATTTTAAATCAAAATCTAAATGAAAAAAAAGCAAATATCATTGTATAATCAGTAGTTATATTTTCGCTTTCATCAAAATCTAAAAATATAAATTGTGGATAGTAGTGTAAAAAGGAGCTTCTGGATCATAGGGATTCCCATAGCTCCGCATTAGCTCCGCCGCATCAGCTTATTACAGAGCTTAACACGACCACGTAAGACGTAACCTATAGATATTTAACCCCTTTCTTTTTTTAATAACGACTACGTAACCTATAATTATTATACCCCCTCCCTATATTTATCATCCAAGTTTATCTCACCTTTTCCTTCTTTATCACGACCACGTAACCAACAGATAATTTTCCCCCTGCTATTTTTTTTACAAGTTAAATTACTTAAGCTATATTCGTGTTATTCTGGTTCACATTATAAATCAATTTTCGTGTAGGTATTTTTGTAATAGGCGGTAGTTTATATCATCACGTATATTATTATAATTTGAATTAAATTTATTATGATAATAATATGTAGGTACTTAAAAGAATATTTAATATGTCTATACACTAATATTAATACAAATATTCTAATATTTTTAAGAATCGAAGTGGGTATACGCCACAGTTAATCACATCAAGACACTCACACCTAATTAATAATTTAGTTAAAATTACAGTACCTACCTATTTAATTAAATTATAAAAGCAATGCTTATAAGTTATAATATACTAACTTTCTAAAATTTTAATTATTAATATTGTTAATCTTGTAATAACCATCACGCATATTATTTATAGGCAAGTAATTAAATTAAGTGTATTATGATAATATTATACTTGTATAAGAACTTGAAAGAATATTTACTATACTTCTACACTAATAGTACATTAATATGAGAATTCTAATATTTCTAAGAATCGAAGTGGACATACACGACACCTTATCACATCAAGACACTCACATGTTATTAGAAATACTAGTTAAAATTTCAGTATTTAAATTAAAATTAAAAACTACCTAATAAAGAAACAATTTTATTGTCAAATGTCATTTCACATTAATAAAAAAAAAAAATGTAAAAAACAGTTGTTAAACACTAAAAAACTATAAATCATGTCTATACAAGTAGGTACAAAAGACTGATTCTAGCGCCCTCCCGCAGATCCTCCCAAATCCTCAGCCCCGTATATCGCTGTAATCACATTCCTCCGGAACTCTGTGCTTCGTCTATACACGCCCCGCCACTCCACACCTGGTCAATATCCGCTCCGCTACTCTTACCCAGCCTATAAAGATTTCGTCACTTGGTAATTATAAAATATGTGACTCATTAAAATATATGATATTTTACTCATTTACTCATTAAAATTAAATTATTATGAGTTTTTTCGTCAACAATTTATATATATATATATATATATATATATATATATATATATATATATATGTAATAACACGAAAACAAAGAAAATAAAAGAGGGGGTAAAGGATAGTAATATATGGTATTTAATGAGTTAGTTGGTTGAGGGAATAGTGTTATTATAAAGAATATTAATTTAAGTATTATTACCTTCCTTCCTGTGTCGGAAGAGTTTCGGGGTAGTGAGTTCGAAAGTCACCAAGATATATATAATTATACGAATATTAATAACTGACACATCAATACTAAATTAATTTGATTAATAATATTATTAGTTACGTTACTTTATAAATCTATTTTTATTTGATGTTGTTTTTATTTTTATTTAATTAATTACAATTATATTTTTTATTGTAAAATAAAGATCTAAATGTGTCTTGGCTATTATTTAAAAGAAGAGTTTATTTTCGATACATAACAATTATTTTTATTCTTATTCTAGTTATATTATTTTAATTATACCTTAATACATAAGCATGTTAGTCGTGACTTCACGAATCAGATGATTCGTAAACCACAAATGGCTATATAAAGAATAATAATCACTACTTTAACTCCAGCGACGAAAACTGAAAGTGTAGTTGAACTTGTAGGTTGTATAAGAGAAATAAATAAAGCTGGTGAACTTGTTGATAAATGAATCTTACATACGTTGAAACACCGTCAACAATTTCTGAAATAAGTCCTCTTGAAAATGGGTGGCGTGTGGCAGTGTTGGCAGCCAAGACTACGGACCAACACTGTTTGCTGGTAAGTGTCGTTGGGTCGTATTTATAACCTTTTGAGTTCGATCTACAGAAAGACTTTTCCCATGATGCATTATGTCGTATTAATGAATAGCTTATGGTTTATGTTTATACAAAATGATAAAATATTAATTTTCCTACGAGCCGATCAATTATGTTGAATTATTATTATTAATCCTCTAGTCGCCGAATGTGGTTACTTTTTTATTGCATTATAGAAATGCCTTGTTATATTGCGAGTCGCCGATTCCGGTGTGGCTTATTTGTTTTAATAATATAATCAAATTTATTGTGGTATTATCTAAGTACCATACATGATCGCCGTCTTCGACGTTATGTATGTGTTTCATAAAGTGTTGCCTATTCAGACTGTGACGGTGTTTCGATATATTATGTTGATTCTTTTATTAAATATAATGAAATTTGATTAAAAGTTGATCGTTATTTAAACAATATTATCATCTTATTTTATATTAAAATTATTAAAAGAAAATTAATAAATGATGATATTTCATAATATCATTACATCCACCCAAGTTTTTTTGTGTTGTGTCCTCACAACTCTGGTTATACATCAATTTAATTATATTTTGATATGAAAAGAGAAAAGAAGAAAGGAAGAAAATTTTTATTTAAAATTATTTGTAAAAAGTTTGAACTTTTTTGAAAGTTGAGCTTTTAAAAAATCGAGCTTTTGGCGAACTTTGAAAAGTTGAGCTTTGCGTATTTTATTATTTTTTTTTTCGGATTTTTTTGTTTAGAATTAAAAACAATTTGTTTCTCTTTTTATTTTTCCTATTTACAAAATTATTTTGGTGGATAGTAATGTTACAATATTTTTTTTAATAGTTATACATGTTATTGTTGTCTTCTTCACTATGGGGTTCATTTATTGGTTTACATTCTTGTGGTGACTGATTGTTAGTTGATTGTAGATGGTTTGTTGATTGAATATGTTTATTGGTTGGCCATTTCGGAGTGATGTTTGTATGTGTGTTGCTTGCAGGTTGTATGATAATTGTGGCTAGTGATTGACATATTTCTTTCTTGTGTATGGATGCTCGAATTAAACTTCTCTTTCGGTTGTGTTTTATTATTATAGTTACCATTGTCATTCATAAAATGACAATAGTATTAAATTTTTTTTTTTTTGGAAACATATCTAATCATTTTTTTATACATATATCAATCTAAAGAAAAATATTTTATCTTATAATTACCCCATATGAATAATCATGTTAATTTTAAGTGTATTATATGTATACTTAAATTAATAAAATGAATTTGAAGTATTCCAGTTTTACATTAAATTAAATTATTTTATATTAAGAATATCGAATATTTTAATTATTATAAGTACCTATATAAAACTAATTTAATTATAAATAGTTATTATTGTCATTCATAAAATGACAATAGTAATACATTTTTTTTTTTTTTTTTTATAACATCATTATTTATCTCACATTATATAAATGCAAGCAAAGTTTTATGTTGTATGTATTTTTATTTTCATGCATGTATAGTATAGTAGATTTCATGTGACTAACATCATATTTATATCACATTTTATAATGAAATCAAAAAAAAATTCTATAGAGTATATATTTCTCTATACCTATATAGTTCTTTTTTTTTTTTATCTGTGAATAACATCATATTTATTTCACATTTTATAATACAAACAAAATTTTATGTTGTAAGTTTTTTTATTTTCATGCATATTTAGTAGATTTCATGTGAATAACATCATATTTATATCACATAATTTTATAATGAAATCAAAAAAAAAAAATTTAATGTTGTAAGTATTTTTATTTTTATGCATGTTTATTAAATTTTATGTTATGATCTTTATAGATTGATGGTATTTTATATTTTTTACATATATTTATTTTAGATTCTGAGCGTTTATTTTTGTATATGTATTCATTTTTGTATAATATATTTATACGTCTATTCGTATTTTTATAAATTCTTTATATTTTGTTTATTATATATTTATATTATGATCTTTATAGATTGATGGTCTATATATATTACATATAGCTAGTATATATATTACATTTAAATTTCGATAGCGTCATAAGTGTTTATACCTTGGTCGCACCACACACTATAAGCACTTTACTCTCGTTCATTTGATAAAATCTAAAGTGAAATTAATAGGTAACCGATATACTTTAGGCTAAAAATTAACTAAACAAAATTTAAATTTTTAAAGGAGTCGATATATGAAAATACTGCTGCATACTGTTTGATATTACACGATCAAATTATTACTTACGAGTATAATCCGTTTAACGGGGATGTCAGAAAAATGTAAAAAGTTTATATATATATATATATATATATATAATATATATATATATATATATATATATAATATATATATAATAAATATTTGTATTGGAAAATAATTGTGTAAATAAAAAGATTTTTTATATAAATATAGTTGTGTTTTTATTTGTTATAATACTTATATAAAGTAATAATATTTATAAGTCGTATTAATATGACGTTTTAACTATTGATATTTCCTTTGGTCATTACATGATTAACAATATTACTACTTAGAATTTTAGTAAGTAAGTAGTTATATTATAATTTAATTAAATACTGTAATTTTAACTAAATTATTAATGAGGTGTGAGTGTCTTGATGTGATTAAGTGTAGCGTATACCCACTTCGATTCTTAGAAATATCAAATATTAGAATTTTTGTATTAATATTAGTGTATAGACATAGTAAATATTCTTTTAAGTACATATTATTATCATAATAAATTTAATTCAAATTATAATAATATACGTGATGATATAAACTATCGCCTATTACAAAAATACCTACACGAATATTGATTTATAATGTGAACCAGAATAACACGAATATAGCTTAAGTAATTATACTTGTTAAAAAAATAGCAGGGGGGAAATTATCTGTTGGTTACGTGGTCGTAATAAAGAAGTGAAAGGTTAGGTAAACTTTGATGATAAATAAAGGGAAGGGGTATAATAACCATAGGTTACGTAGTCATTATTAAAAAAAGGAAGGGGTAAAATATATATAGGTTACGTGGTCGTGATAAAGAAGTGAAAGGTTAGGTAATTGTATATGATAAATAAAGGGAGGGGGTATAATAATCATAGGTTACGTAGTCATTATTAAAAAAAGGAAGGGGTAAAATATCTATAGGTTACGTGGTCGTGATAAAGAAGTGAAAGGTTAGGTAATCATATATGGTAAATAAAGGGAGGGGGTATAATAAACATAGGTTACGTAATCATTATTAAAAAAAAAGGAAGGGGTTAAATATCTATAGGTTACGTGGTCGTGATAAGCTCTGACGATAAGGCGGAGCTGATGCGGCGGAGCTAATGCGGAGCTATGGGAATCCCTATGATCCAGAAACCCCCTTTTTACACTACTGTCGATGATATTTAAATATTTAAGTAATAATTAATAAAACAAGATATGCTGTGCTTATGTTTATATATAGACGGTAACAATATATATATCCAATAAAATAAGGAAAATTTAAACTTACTTATTGGTTCGCCTCTTTTATGCTCTTCTAATTGAGGATGTAAAAGGATAAGATATATAATATTAAATTATAGTTTATTCATATTAAATAGAGTTTAAATTATTTAAAACTTGATGTAACATAATAAATCACATTCTTAATAGTAGACGGTGTTTTTTACGAGCCAAAATAAAAAAATAATGAATATTAATAAATATTTATTTATATTAATATTAATCATCCGAAAATTAATATTTATGACCATAACATAAGAAATTAATTAATTTCATAGGATATTGAGAAATATTTACTGTGTGGCCTTGTTTTTAAAATATGAGTACGTATATTTATTATATTTTTATCAAAATGAGTTCAAATTAATGGAATAATAAGAAAAAATATCAATAATTATATAAAGAATCATGATAATATTTTGAATTTAATGAATATGAATTATATCATCTTAGCTGATACCAACCCATAAATCAGATGACTTTTTTTATAAAAATATTTCTTTTTATAAAAGCAATTTAAAGTACCTTAATCAATTTGTTTGTAATGTCTTGATCTTATATTAATGTTTTCATAAAATATCAATTTCCATATTTATGTATTTTTTTCAGGACCAGATTTAGGCTTGGGCAAGCTGGGCCTACGCCCAAGGCCTCGTACTTAGGGGGGCCTCGCGCTTTTCTGAATATAGTATTTAATTGTACACGTCTATAATATTTCTTTTATTATTTTAAAATTATAAGAATGTTATAATACAATACGAGTATATTATAATAATATCGTTGATAAAATACAGATTTTACGATTATGATATAGTTTACGGCTGGTAAGCTATTGTGAGTTGTGACATTATTGGAAATTTCAAACATAGAAAATGATACGTGTATACTATAGTATTTATAGAACTTATTAGTAATTGTTGCATGATTTGATTTGATTTTTGAATCTGTTTCTAACCAGTATAAAGTCTATTTGGTATCTTCCAAGATCTACAGGCATCTTCCAGGTGTACCTTCTTCTTTTATGGTTGTTGAATAAAGTGTTAGAAATAACCAACTCGTGTTGTCAACAAAATTCCAGTAATCGATCACCTCTATCGTTCCTCTTTCCTAATCCATATTTTCCAACTTCTATTCCATCTGATCCTTCACCGATAACTGCATTAAAGTCACCCATTATGGTGACTAATATATACTATATAAGACTATATAAGATTATCTTTATATTTTGTTAGTTTTAATAGTTCTTCTATATCTTCGTAAACTTTTTCAACTTCTCCAATGTCGTCAGTGGACGTGGGCATATATACCTGTAATATTATTGTGTCATTGGGTATGATCTTAACTTTACCATTATTAATCTGTCAGAAATTGCGACTTGTCCAATAACTGATTGTGCCCATCTACTATTTAATATCACGGCTACTCCGGGTTTTCCTGTTTGCCTTCCTGAGTGTATTATTCTGTACTGATCTGATGTAAAATCACAATTTCCACCCCATCTTGTTTCATATAAACCTAATATTTCTATATTTAATCTGTCCATTTCAATTTTTACTTTTTCTAATTTTCATGTTTGTAACATTGTTCTGGCATTCCATGTTCCTATTCTTTTACAAGGGTTTCGCTTGTTGACGACCTGAAGCACCTTGTATGACTCCCTGCCGGGAACGAACTCTCCGATAAAGTCATTTCCATGTGTTATAATTGTTTTATTATTTCTCTTGGCCATGGTTAGTTGTGAACATTTAATGTTTACACTAGGGATGTTAATGTGGTGGTTTCCCTTTGCCTTCCACATTGCAGTTGCATCCTATATTTACTAAAGGATGCTGTTAAAGTATGCATTATACATGCTTGATACTAGAAGAGCTACTAGCGTCTATTCAGAGCATACTCGATTAATAGTTTATTTTATTACCGTTTAAACTTGATAATGTTAATACCTACATTTGTTATTTGTCGATTTTTATTTTTGTGAATATTTATTTTGCATGCAGTCTAATTATTGCTTATACGTTGTACATTGTACAAGAAAAAAAAAATATAAAAAAAAAAAAAAAAAGAAATTGTCATTTATCACTTACCTATCACTTATGTGCATATAGTATATTAGTACAAAACAATGATATTACTGTTTTGTGTGTTATCACTTATCAGTTATCAAGGGTCCATTCCATTTAAAAATAAATTTTGTTTTATATTTTTGTGTATTGACTATTGGGTATTTTAGGTATTATTATGTTATAATTATAACTTATACCTATTATAATTTATATTCTATAGGTAGGAAACTGACAATAATAATCATAACAGATAAAGCAGAAAGTGGTATTTTAATTAGCAAAACGAGACGCCTAATCTTTATAAAACTATTAATATCTCTATAGGTATTATATTTTTTTAATAATAACATTTTACATAATAATAATGGAGATATTATTCATTAAATCTTAAATATTTTAAGTCAAACCAAACATGTTTACAGATATAAATAGGAATTGGAATAATAATTATGTACATATTATTTATTATTCACTTTTATTTTATATCCAAATGTGTTCTATTATAATTTTTACTTCATGTATAAATTTAGAAAATTTACTGGTTAAATATTATTTCTTCTAATGTCGTGTTATATATAAAGATAACCTAATATTGCATTAATTGTATTTTATTTCCGGTACGTTTACATATTCAATCATTAATGATTTACCAAAGTCCAAGAATATCCAGACCCAAATTATATAAAATAGCAATATGTATTAACTTAACTATAATTTCACAATTTCGAGAATATTCTCTTCGGTAATAATGTCTATGAGAATATTCTTTGCTCACATCACTACATAGGAGTATTATAATGTATAATAGGCGATATGATTTATACTGGCGATATTTATTCCATGGGATATAATGGACGGCTATATTATTTCTTTACGATTTAATGGTTTCGCGATATTTTAGTTGCGATATTTTGGTTACGCGATATTTTACCGGTTCGGTAATATTTGTAAAGAAATATAATAATTTTACTTACTTCCTGTATAAATATTTGTAAAATCATGTGGATCTAATAACATGATACTTGAATTAAAACTATTATAATTGAATAACAATTGTATACTATCACAATCAGTGGTGTTGACAGGGATTTGTTCCCGGGCGTAAAATTTTTAGTGCGTAATTTTAAAGGCCAATGAACTTAATTGCAATTTTATAACACTTTAGGATTCCGGGAATGGGAACTGAGTTAAGTAAAACGTATTTGAACTTTAAAAAAATTTTAAATATTTTTGTCAATTTTATATAACATTATTGCAAAATATTGGGAAATAATAATAAGAATCCACAAATATATAACAAAAATATCAATTTTACTGAAATTTTAACTTTAAACACCTATAAAAAAAATTGAGACTTAATATTTTTTTAATGTTTTGTAAATGCCTTAAGATATATATCAGTTTACTTCAAAAAATTTTAAATTTCCAAATTTTTTGGCTTTTTTATTCTATTGTAAAAGTATTGAGAAATAATAAGAATAATACTTTTATGGATTATATAAGATTTTCGTATATGTTAAAAATATTCAACTTTAAACAGCTATAAAAAAATCGAGAAGATTTTTCTAATATTTTGATATCATGTTAAGTAGGTAATATGTGAGTATAATTCAGTAAAATGTTTAGACCTTAATAAGTTAAAACCCAAAACTGCCAATTATATACATAAAAACCATATTTTTAAGAAATATATAGTCCAATATTTTGTAGAAAAATTAACGTAACGGTTCTAAAATTTTATAACATATATATAGTTCTTATGTGAACACCCCATAAAATTTTCAAGTCTAAGTTTAAAATTGCCTGAGTTATCGCGAAATCTTTCAATCGAAATCGTCGAAATTTCAGTTTTCGTGAAAAATGTCGTTTGTTTGTTATTTTTGTTCGTTTTTTTTTTTTATCGCATAGCGTCAATTGTAAAAAATTCAAAAAATGACCTAAATAAAATGCCAACTACATCCACTTTTCAATCGGAAACATATGCTATTCGTGAATATCGGAATATTTTTCGGGTAGTAAAAGTGTTTTCAGACATAAAAAATATAAAAAAAAAAAAAAACACAACATTGTAAAACCAATACATTTTTCGCTTCGCTCAAATTCTAAAACATTATGCGAGATGTTTATTATCAGAAGGCGTAAATGAAATAATTTTCCCCGGGCGTCAAAATTTCTAGTTCCGCCTCTAATTACAATTACAATATTGAAACTGGGTATTGTTATAGGGCGGCGTTTATAAAATAACAACCAGTCTGTAATTAATATTGTCTGGAACCTTCTTATATTTTTATTTTAAAAATATACCTAGAATTTAAAATTATGCAACACCCGTTCTTTATTACCGATGAAACTTACGAAAGTGACCGATCAAAGTGTCGCGAATATAGCTAGTCACTTAGTTAATGTGTTTATACCAAGGTTAGGCATTAACGAATTAATAGTTAAAATAAAGTTCAAATGTTAATTTAATTTTAATTAAATACTTCTTACTTTTAATTAAATTAATTAACTCCTTACTTTTTTCAAATAAACTTTTAACTTAATAAGTTACTTTTTTCAAATTAACGTGTTAATCTTAAAAAAAAAGTAAAGCTTTTATTTTTCAATAGTATCTAAATTAAGTTCATTTTTGTGTCTTTTTCTCACTTCTTTTTATTAATCTAATATTATATTTTTTTATTAATTCCTATGAAGCAAATGTCCGGGAGTAGACCCAAAGGTCTAGTTTGGACGCCTATATTTAGCAGAACTTTTTATTGTGCACCCGTAGGTTTTCCATGTTCGGTTGGGGGGATGGTAGTAGTATGGTTGTCATGCGGATCCTCGCACAGTCGCCATGTAGCTATTGTCGATTCAGCCACTCTACGCAGTGTCTCGTGCTGGGATTCACTACAAATATGACATGTAACCACAGACCGTGTCTCGTTAGCACAGTGGGAGTATTTACGATTTTATCAATACTCTGGAACCATCAACCAATATAACCATCGTTATATCGGCGGCGAGTTTTTTGGCGAAGCGACAGTAAACTAGTAGGATGGAGATGTACCAGAATTCATATGTTCAATATAAATCCATAATAAAAATAATATAATTCAATTATAATATGACTTCTACTACATTCGATTCACATTATTTTTATAAGGAAACACGGCGGTCGACTTCTGCGCAATTGCCCGGGGCTGTACTACATTCACACACTATAACAATGCCAGACAGGTGCGAAGCATTAGTTTCATATCAACTATTAATCTAAGGCGTGTACAGAACTTTTTCCCAGGTTGTGCACAAGAAAATAATACAAATGGGATACTGGGTAACCAGGCGCGAATCTAATGGAGGGAGCTAAGGGGCTTTAGCACTTCCCCCCCTTGTGCTATAATTATTGTTATTAATAAATAACAATATATATATAATATATTGTTTAAAAATTATCTAATAAGTATAAATTTTAATAACTCAACATGTTATAGCCCTCCTCCACATATGGGCCTTCTGAATCTCCGCCTTTAGGTAACCAAAATAAAAATAAAATATGCTCCTCAATTTTTCAGATTGTTCCTGTGCATGAGAGAAACTCCTATGCTATTAATGTTTACGCTTAATTAAAAATGCATTGTTATAAAAAATAATTTATTTAGAAATATGTTTATTAGATATACACAATTTTCTATTAAATAAATAGAAGAATGTTTTAAATACCTAATTACAATTTAAATATATAAATAATTATTAAAATTATTATTCTATGTATTTAAAATAAGGTATAAGTAAAACAAAATAATAATAATAATAATATATAAATAATTATTATACTCACATACAATTACTCCAATATCTGATACTATAAGAAAACATATAATAAATTGTTCACACGTGGAAACTCTTGAGTTTTAATAAATATTATACTTTTATACAAAATATTTGTCCAGGATATTATGAAATAACCTATTAATGAGAGAATGAAAGATATAAATAATAAATGTATATTCGTACATTTTACACAATGTTAAAATGATTTATCTTCTTTTAATATTTAGTATAATTAATAGTTTATAATAATTTTTTTATCATACTTTCTCCATATATAAAAGAACTATAATCTATTAACATTAAAAAAAATCAGAATACAATGTCTAGTATATCAACCTAAGTATCTAAAATTATAAATTATCTTAATATACAATAGAAAATAGTTATATGTTAATGAAATTAAAATAAATTATATTATATTATAATTTCAAATGTTTTCAATCAAAATTATATCCAAATTTATTTGTTATATTCGATAAAGAATTTAATTTTTAAAATTAAATTAAATTATATATAATAAATTGAGTCATATTTTTAAATTTATATTCTCACAGTAAATTAAAATAAATAACTCCAATTAAAATATATACCACTAATCAAGTATGTAAATAACATTATAATTGATATGAATACATTAATGGATTTTAATAAATAATTAAAACATTTCTATCGAAATTTAAAAAAAACGGTAGGTACTATTGGATAAAATATAAATATTATTTTGTCTTTTCCTGTTTACATTTTCAATTTGATAGACCAAGTAATTTATAAATTTCCTATAATATTTAGCTAAATTAATTTTTAAAAAATTATAATACATTACATCTTAGTCGACAAAATATATAAGGTATATATAACACTCCTGAAATTTTAAACATAAAATTATATTTGAATAAATAAAAACCCAAATCCACAAAAAATTACTTTTATTTAAACAAATACTTATTTCGGTAACAAAGTTACCATTATCAGTGCAAAACACAGACTCCGTGTTTTGAGTTATAAAATTATTTTATATTAACGAAATTGTCTAATAAGTTTTCTGTAAAAATATAATAAAATATTAAAAATTGTACATAAACAGAATCTGATTTTAGATAACAATTGGTCGCGCAACACATTTCTGTGAATTTTACGTATCACTGCCATGGGAAGTACATAAATAATAATATTAATAATACCTAATAATAATCATTAATCATAATAAAAATTAATTATGTATAAAATATTATTTATAAATTGATATAAAACTATCTCTCTTCAACACGTAGGTATAAACTTAATATTAGTAGCTGAATATCCCTAAACCATTAACGATCTGTTTATTGTATGTTTTATTTGTATATCAATGGCAATAATTTTATATTAATAATTATATCAAACTGAATAATTTCGGTTAAAATGGTTTTTTGAATGCAATAATTTTCCATTGTTTTCAAAGATTAATAATTGTAATAAAATATTATTCTAAACCATCACTGTTATCCTTTTAAATACCTATTGATAATTTATTTCTTTTTTATTAAATATTCAAAAGTTTTTTCGTAGTACATAAACTTACCTCTAATAAAAACTTGTTCTCCCAAATAAAATGCGTACCTCTCCCAAGCTATTAATAAAATAATAATAACAATAATAATAATGAATTATATTGATTAAATGACTTAATTCAAATGAAAAATGATCTATCTCTATTATAATAAATAACTTTATTTACATGTCATTTGGCTAAAAAATTTATTATCGTTTAATTGTTATCATTATTAACTACTTATATTTCTACCATATTATATTTATTAAATATGAATTTATCAAATTTAAATATTTAGTAATCTGTTAGTCTATAACAGTAATTTTATTGCATGCATTATATATGAAACATACCTATTAATATTTGTACAGTTAAAGAAAATAAACTTACTTTCTAATTCTTTTAAAGCATTATCTACTTCAACTAAATAAATTATAGTAATATATTATAGTAATACGAAATATGAAAAGTCGTATATTTTATATAAAAATTAACGTAACGAATCTAAAATTTCACCACATATATAGTAGTTATGTGAATACCCCAATTTTTCAAGTTTCTCTCTTCAATAGTGCCTGAGTTATCGTAAAATATTGAGATTGAATTCGTCGAAATTTCAGTTTTCGTAAAAAATGCCGTTTTTTCGTAACTTTTTCGTCGTTTTTTTTATCTCTTATGGTCAATTTTGAGAGATTCGAAAAATGACCTAAATAAAGTACCAACTACATCCACTTTACAACTGGAACACATGATATTCTTGAAAATCGGACCATTATTTTGGGTCGTAAAAGTGTTTTATTGTGAAAGTATTAAGAAATAATAAGAAGAATATTCATATGGATTCTAAGATTTACGATTTAACTAAAAATATCAAAGTTAAACAGCCATAAAAAGAAATTGAGATAGGGAATGATCTAATATTTTAGTATGATGTTAAGTAATATATATACTTCAGTAAAATTTTCAAACCTTAATATCATAAATTGTCAATATGATCACACATTATATAACGTAAAAACGAGAATTTTACGAGAATTCAATGTCCTTTATTTCGTAGAAAAATTAACCAAACGGTTCCAAAATTTTACCACATATATATAATAATAGTCGTTTCTTCGTCATTTTTTCGTTGTTATTTTACTGTTTAGGGTCAATTTTGAGAAATTCGAAAAATGACCTAAATAAAAAACAAACGACATCCACATTCCAATCAGAAACACAAGCTATTTGTGTAATTCGGAGCATTAATTCGGGTAGTAAAAGTGACTTCATAAGAAGATAATAAAATTAAATTACACATCACTGTAAAACCAATACATTCTTACAAATAATTTATTCATTAATCATCAAGACGTCTTGATGCTAACCATAATTTTATTTCTTTCCTTGTACCATCTTATGCTACTAGGTCTCTATCTCTTTTTTTTCCTCCTCACAGAACATCGTATGCACATAATCATACTTTACATAGGATGTTACGTCTCTTAAATGATTCTTAGTTTTATGGCCTTAAAATACTATTAAATTTAGTATTTACATTATGTTCGTGCGCGATCGTGACCTTCTGGAGAACCGCCGAAATTTATAAATAATTATTTAAATTGTCACTAGGTCATTACCCGTTATCATTATTATAATAAAATTAATATTTAATATTAATTTAATCAACGTAAAACGATCGAGCGGTGGTCAGTGCGGTGCGATCGGTCGCGTATAACATATCGCGTATACCTGTATGGGTTGTATGATTGTATTTTGTTTCTTATAAACATCATTATATTATTCGTGTGAATATTCTTGTTTTATTTTTTAGTGTAGCTTTTGCTCATTTTTTCAAAATATTATACATTGTTGTTTCTGTTTTATATAAAATTAAATTTATTTTCGCGTTCGTCGTTTATCGTCGTGTTGGCGTTGTGTCGGCGACTTTGCGATTTTAATTAGTGTATTATTGCGATTATTCGTTACGTGTGTTATTATAAATTAAAATAGTCATTGTAAACAACATTTTATTATTATTTGTGATCCCGTGTTTTTGTGCATTATATTTTAACTACGTGAATATTTCGGGTAATAGCCTTACATTATATTTATTATATATAATTAATGTTTTTTTTTTTAAATTCAATGTGTGATTGAATTATATTATTATTTATTTCTGTATTTGTTAATTAATATATACGAGCGTTTTATAGCGAAAGTAACCGTTTTGGTTTTATTTTTATCCGGTATATATCATATCAGCTCGTTTTGAGCATTGCTGAAGGTTTATGCCGAACACATTGAATCACTATGTTTCATTAATATATATATATATATATACTTATAGCTTATGTATTATTTGGTTCACTTTGTAAATTGCCTGTGAAGGCGTTAATAAATCAATAATAAATGTATACAAATTATTTGATATACAAATACAATATTAATTTATTCAGAAATTCCTCATTTACCTTGTGATGAATCACGATTAGATGTAATCGGTAGGTCAGGTTTACCTAAATAAATATATAATAATATTTTTATGTTAAATTTATTTTATAATTTATTTTGATCATGTTTAAAAACAATTAGAAAATTAGTTTATTAAAGTTTGGTATTAAAGGGGGTACGCGTTAAAGATTTTGGTAGAAAATTTTATGTATACGTATTAAGTTAGTGCGAAGAAACGCACGTAGAAACGGACGTATTCTGCCCGCACTAATATCTGGTAGAGCACGATTGAGCACGATTGACATTTTTTGCGCACGGTTGAGCACACTATCTTTATAACAACAAGCTACCAGGCTACCAGGCTACCTGCACCCGAAAACAACACGATTGAGCACTATTTCATGTTCGGCGTTGCCATATTTATTGTACACGTAATATTAATTTATTAATATAAATAAAAAATAATTAAGTCGTAATATTTATAAATTATAATTTTTGTTAAATAAATAAAAATCTTCAATCATATATCAGTAAATTATTATTTTTTTAATACTAGATAGATTAGAAAATGTAATATTATTAAATATTTTATTTTTTTAATTAAAACCGTAATAGGAATAAATATAATGATATATAGTACTCATATAATGGGTACCAATCACGAAGTAAATATCCAAAGGTCTCTCGAAGCGAGGTTTTAGGTCACACAAAACCACTGCCTATCCTCATCAGTATCCGGTCTATAAGGTAGGTATGCTTTAGTCTTTTGGGGCGTAGCTCCATCCTCACGAAAAGTGACGCAAAGCGGTGCTTGAGGAAGTGAGCGAAGCTGGCAGGTGTAGCAAGAATCCTTTCCACTTAAAAAGAACTTTGCGATTTTCATTTTTGTGTTTTATGTAAAATTGTACTATACGAGTATATCTTTTCGAAACGATAGAAGTTTGGCCTTAGGCAACGTTTAATTTAAATAATATTGGACATTTATATGAAAAATATTATTTATTTATTTAAACAAGTATTCTTAATAATAATTAATATATTGGATGAATTTTTATTTCTATTCAATTTACACTTACCATCATAATGATTAAAAAAAAAAAAAGCTATAAGGCAAGTATTTCGATGATAGCTACCTATATTAAAAAAGTAATTTATTAAGTGATATTTGGTATAGAAATATGTAATACAGGTAGTTATAATATATTCGAGAATAATAATTAATGATATTATACCCATCAATGTTAAAAAAGATGAGCTGATACTCCTACCGCATAGGATACAAGTGTGCAAATCATAGCGTTTAATTTTAATTAGAATTTGAATGCAATGATAAACCATTGCATTCGAAGAAACGATTCTGAGCGAAGTTCAGTCGGATTATAATGTAGGTGTTTTTTAAATATTGACATTTTTTATTAATTATTTAAAACACAAAAATTAATCACACATATAGTACCTACATAAATGAACACTCTTTATAATTTTTACCTATATAATTAAATTTTCAAATTTTAAAAAAAATAATTGACAATTTTATTTAGCATTATTGTAAAATATTGTAATATAATAAGAAAAAATCCATATAAATAATTTAAATATTGATTTTACTGAAATTTTAACTTAAAATGGCTATAAAAAAAAATTGATAATAGATTTTTCTAATAATTTGATATAGTGTTAAGTAATAGTATATATACTTCAGTAAAATTTTCAGATCTTAATACCATAAATTGCCAATTTTATAAAACATTATATAAGTACATAAAAATGAGAATTTTACGAAATATTCAGTCCTACATTTTGTAGAAAAATTAACCAAACGGATCCAAAATTTTACCACATATATATAATAGCTATGTGAACACCCAATAAAATTTCAGATCTCTATCTTAAAAATTGCCCGAGTGATCGTGAAACATAGATATTGAATTCGTCAATAAATAAAGTTTTTTCTACCGCTTAGGGTCAATCATGAGAAATTCGAAAAATGGCCTAAATAAAGTACCAACTAGATCCACTTTGCTACCGGAAACATACCCTATTCGTGATAATCGAAGCATTATTTCGGGTAGTAAAAGTGTTTTCATACATAAAAAAAAAATCACACATCATTGTAAAACCAATACATTCTCCGTTTCGCTCAGAATCTAAAAATAAGTAGGTAAAATAACTTTACTTACCCAATACAGCAAAAATATTTCCTATAAAAAAAAATGAACAGATAATAATAAGGCCGTGGAAAAAATAATAATTAATGAAGTATAGTGTCAATTAATACTTTAATTATTATTGATTGCAGTGGTGGCTGGTCGGGTGAGGCAACTGTTTTAAATTTTTTGATTCTGAGCGAAGCGAATATTAATTATAATTACCTAGTGATGTAAAATTACCAAACTAATTTTTTTGGAGAATATTTTCTAAATAGAGAATTTTTGGTAATTTTATGTTTTATCTGGTTTTATCGATTTATTAGTAGTGTATGTTGAAATATTTTTTTCTGAAATTATATTTTTGAATACCGGATCTCACAAATACATCTAATCAGAGCATACTCGGTTAATAGTTTAATTTATTACCGTTTAAACTTGATAATGTCAATACCTACATTTGTTATTTGTCGATTTTTTATTTTTGTGAATATTGCTTTTGCGTACAGTATAATTACTAATTAACCGGGAATCTATGTTGTACAAGTACAATGTACAAGAAAATAAAAAAAATAAATAAAATTATCAGTTATCACTTATGTGCATATAGTATATTAGTACAAAACAATGATATTAGTGTATTGTGTCTTGTGTTTCACCACTTATCAGTTATCAAGGGTCCATTCTTTTAAAAAATAAATTTTGTTTTATATTTTTGTGTATTGACTTTTGGATATTATAGGTACTATTATGTTATAATTATAACTTATATCTATTATAATCTATATAGGTAGGAAACAGATAAAGCAGAAAGTGGTATTTTAATTAGCAAAACGAGACTCCTAAACTTTATAAAACTATTAATACCTCTATAGGTATTATAATTTTTTTAAATAACAATTTACATAATAATAATCGAGATATTATTCATTAAATTCATAAATTTTTTAAGTCCAACCAAATATGTTTACGGACATAAATAGGAATTAGAATAATAATAATTATGTACATATTATTTATTATTCATTATAGGTAAGCATTTTATACCCAAATGTGTTCTATTATAATTTTTACTATTTAGAAAATTTACTGGTTAAATATTATTTCTTCTAATGTCGTTTTCTATATAAAGATATTACTAATATTACATTAATTGTATTTTATTTCCGGTACGTTTACATATTTCAATCATTAATGATTTACCTTAGTTCAAGGATATCCAGACCCAAATTATATAATAGCAATATAAATTTAACTATAATTTCACAATTTTGAGAATATTCTCTTCGGTAATAATGTCTATGATAATATTCTCTGCTCACATCACTAATTTTATGCGTATATAGAAATTATTCAACATGAAACACATATGGACACTATAGTAGATGAATATAATTTAATTAAATTTTAAAAATAATATTTCTAAATACAAATTTTCATCTCTGAATACTTGTAAGAACTTCTGCCTCTCCAAGATATTGGTTCACGAGCTACTAATTGATTGCAATAGTAATTTATTAATATTATTATTATTATTATTTATTTATATATTATAATTAATATTTAAATAGGTAATTAATTGTAATAGATTACGTATACATGCTTCTTGTTGTTCTAATTTATTATAAAATTAATATAAATACATGTTAATATTTAGTATTATTGTAAAAATTATTCTATAGGTTATCACAAAAATAATAAATATAATTATTTTAAATTATTTCTTTCATTTATTTATTTGTGCTTAGCTTAATTGTATTTTTTCCATAATAGTATAAATGTTAAACATTTTGCAGGGTTTCCAAATTTAAAACTAACAAACTAACTTCTCTTTTGGTAGTAGAATAATGATTTTTAATAATATTTAAATAACTAACAAAGAAGTGTTTAATTAAACCAATCAATTTATTAATACTATAGGTGTTCATAATAAAATGTACAAACAACATAATAAGAAAAAGCAATTGGCAATTGCGTGTGCTTTATATCAATAACTGCTTTATATCGATAGTTTATTATCTTGCATGCTTGGCGTGTGGAGAAACCATTTACGTGTAAATGAAACCACACTCCAAGATTCAAGGATAAACTGCACAGAATACTCACGATCTAAGCCTGTGGGAAAAATTACGTTTAAACGAGCACCCTTCCCGCGAGTTTGGAATGCAATATTCCAATCGCGCCAAAAAAAAGCGTTCGTCTAAAGGGCCCTATTGGACAATAATTTGTGACATCTGTAAAATATTGGACTAATTGAACCCAGTTAAGGAGCAGACGGGAAGATATCTGAAACAATAGAACGTCTAAATAAAAAACATAACGGTTCAGCAAGAACAGAACGAAGATTGTACAAAAAGTTACCTTGGATACCATCTGCACCAACAGACTTTATATTTCGAAAACTACATAAGACTTTGTAGACGAAATGAATTGAAAAATGGACAATTGACGGGAGCGGAAATTTATAGATGTGATGTCATGTCTGGGATGAAGTCTGAGAAGGCGGAGTAAAGACAGAAGATAAATGCGTAGCTCACAAGTTAGCGGTATCGGATAACGGAAGGAATATTGCTCTGTATACTATATATTGTACACTTGTAGAAATAGATGGAAAAGAGCGGTTTTCTAAAGAAACTGCACAATTATCTAGGGTTACGTAACAGGGAAGATTCAGTACAAGAGAAAAGTTACGGTAGCATTGCTTGGAGATATATTTGAATTTAGCACGAAAAAAAGAAAAATGTTTGTAATCAGATAGCAGCAGGGATGACTTAAATTTGTCTTGGGCGCGAGACTTAGAAAATACAAGATCCTTGAGCTCCTAAGTATACCAAGATGGAAAAGTGGAAGGGCGAAAGAAGATTTTTGGAACAAAGAATAAAATTGAACAGTGGAGATCATCACGGAAGACAGACATGGAAGCATCAGGGGAGTATGAAAGGAATGTACGTTTCCAATTGAAAAATTTTAAGAATGTAGTGATCTGAGT
Organism: Tetraneura akinire; assembly: GCA_021307375.1. Taxonomy (NCBI): domain Eukaryota; kingdom Metazoa; phylum Arthropoda; class Insecta; order Hemiptera; family Aphididae; genus Tetraneura; species Tetraneura akinire. Next base: position 5,318,573 of record JAIUCT010000015.1, read on the forward strand.
GTAATCTGCTTTGTTAAAATAAAAAAATGTTTTTAGGAGAGCAGATTGAGAATCACGAATGGGGAGATTTATAGAGTGAGAGTGAGAGAGAGAGTAGTGGATAGAATGTGTGATCAGGTAAGGCTGCATAAAGAGCTAAGATTATAGAATATGAGGTGAAAAAAAGAGTGGTGAGAGTATAAAGTATAGTTGTGTTGGTAGAAACACAACTTTTAAGAATGAAAGTGTATCAGTGATGTATTGTTCTAGAGAACACAGGCCATGCCAATCATTCGACCATGAAATGAAAGGTAGATTATAATCGCCAATGAGAATAAGGTAATGATTTGGGTATTTTTATACAATAAAATCAATAGAATTTAAATGTGCTCGTGCTCACCACCACCACGATTAAGGGAGCTGGTTTGAGGGGACTTGTCACATCTAAATACATTGTAATTACAGAGACCAAGTTCAGAAGAGTGAAAACTATTAGTGAGACAAGTTTCTGTAAGAGAAATAAACATATAGTTAAAACATGAGCAAAATTGAAATTAACAAGTTTAGTACGAAAGCCTGTCGCTTGTTTCAAGTATTATCCATTGATGTTGAGAGTGGCGGAGGTATTGATGTTTTTTCACTTGAGAGTATTTTTGATATTAAAAAAATGAATTTTGAATAACATAATAATATTATGTACAATGTACATACATTATATATTATGTAAATATTAAGTTATCACAATAAAATAAAGAAGTAGATTTCATTTTTTACATAAATAAAAAAATACATAGAAATTGCAGGCATCTTTATGATACTTGTAGAAATTAGAATCATCAACATTCTGCAGAGATAATTAAACCTTTAAATTATTAGCGACTATTATATTTCTTGTAATATCAAGAAAATGTTATTTCTTTATAATTTTATACTCATAATACATTTATTTTACAATAAAACAACAATGGAAAAATTATAAACCATAGGATATCTAAAAAAATATATCACATATAAACATTTCGATTTTTCGAAAAGATATTACAATTAGTAAGAGTTCTAGTTTATCGTGTACACTCGTATAACATAAATAATTTATTTACCCAAATCGACATCAGCACAATCATTATATGTTATATTTATTAAAAATATTATAAATATTATATTATATAGAGAGAATTTCATTATTAGAATTTACTTTAAATATTCCTTTTATCACAATAATACTACCTTATGCTATTATGATTAAATTATCATAAAATGAACTATTTATATTATTATAATTCACATAGGTGTCCAACGTTATATTATTTACATCATTTCCTATATGTACAATTCAAATATTACGTAATATTAATTATTTTTTTATAGTTTGTGATTTACGTATGTAATACGTATAAATAGAAAAAGATTGAAAAGTTTTATGCGTAATACTGTATAATTATAAACATGCAATTTTTTTGAATATAAAATTAGCCTTTAGAGAGATTATATATTTTTTTCCGGGTATAAATCGACTACCCGGGGGAACTGCGTTAGTATTACTTCTTTCTGGCCGCCATTATATATTGATAATAATCAATAATAATACTTACAATCAAATTAGTAATTACAATTAATATGTGGTAAACAAGTAGATTAGAAATACAATATAGGATATAATATATATTATATGAGATATGTGTTTCTAATTCCTTGCCATTTTGGCTGCTTCATGAGTCTGATGGATTTGACATGTACCTACACTGAACCTTGTGTTGGCTCTTGGGTTTTTCGCTTAAGTTTTGCATGATTCATGATCAGGGGTGGATAGGCCCATAGGGAAAAAGGGATTTTCCCTGTGCGCCCTCATCTTGTATTATGTCAGTGGCCCCTTGACACCACTCGATTTTTTATTGTACTTTTATATAATATTATTTCTCCATGTAGGAGGTATACTAGTAATTAAAATTATTAATTATAATTATTATTTTTCAACAACATATCGATAATACCACGATTACAAGTTATTGATATTGATCGAAAACATTTTTTTTTTTTATATCTACTTATAAACTATAAATTAGAATATTACAACTTCATAACTAGTATTTTAACAAAAATTTATTTTAAATTTTTTCTTTTCTCGACATATAAACGATTTATTCGAATATTACAACAAGATTCATCGTATATAAATCAAAAAAATTATTTTCAATTTATTTTTGTTATCTTCTTAAAACTACGTATTAATAAATACGTATTAGAATACTTCAGATTATTAAATAATATTTTGAACAAAAAAAAAAATTTTTTTTATTTTTTCGTTTTTTGACTTATAAACGATATATTCGAACATTACAACTAGTTTCATCGTATATTGATCGAAATTTTTTTTTTTTATATATATCTACTTATAAACTATATATTCGAATATTATAACTAGTTTCATCGTATATAAATCGAAAATTGTTTTATTAATTTTTGTTTTTTTATCTACTTATTAACTATTACTTAGAATAATAATACTTGATAACAGGGGCAGATAGGCATGATCTGACCGGCCCGGGAAAAACGTAATTTAGCCCACATGATCATATCTAAGATCCGACAAAACAATTACCTTGACCTTGTAGAATCACCTATACTTGTCTTCTTTTTTTAGATTATGAGCGAAGCAAAGAATGTATTGGTTTTACAATGATGTGTGATTTTTTTTTTCTTCTTATGTATGAAAACAAAATTACGACCCGAAATAATGCTCCGATTTGCACGAATAGGGTATGTTTCCGGTAGCAAAGTGGATGTAGTTGGTACTTTATTTAGGTCATTTTTCGAATTTCTCAAAATTGACCCTAAGGGGTAAAAAAAAACGACAAAAAAATGACGAAAAAACGGCATTTTTCACGGAAACTGAAATTTCGATGAATCCGATTTTAATATTTCACTATAACTCAGGCAATTTTAAAGTTAGAGACTTGAAAATTTTTTTCGGTGTTCACATAGCTATTATATATATGTGTAAAATTTTGGAACTGTTACGTTGATTTTTCTACAAAATATTGGACTTTGAATATTTTGTAAAATTCTAGTTTTTACGTATATAAAGTGTGATAAAATTGTCAATTATGCGTATTTTGGTTTGAAAATTTTACTGAAGTATACTTACATATTACTTAACATCATACTAAAATATTATAAAAATCCCAAGTAACAATTTTTTTTTTATAGCTGGTTTAAGTTGATATTTTTAGTAAAACGAAAATCTTAGAATCCATACGTATAAATAAATATTCTAAAAACACTTTTACTACCCGAAATAACGCTTCGATTTTCACGAAAGCGAGTTTCAGATGTAAAAGTGGATGTAGATAGTACTTTATTTAGGTCATTTTTCGAATTTCTCAATATTGACTAAAAGCGGAAGAAAAAACTTCGAAAAAATGACAAAAAAACGGCATTTTTCACGAAAAATGAAATTTTGACGAATTCAATTTCTATATTTCTCGATAACTAAGGCAATTTTTAAGATAAAGACTTGAAAATTTTTTTGAGTGTTCACATAGCTTTTATATATTTGTGGTAAAATTTTGGAACCGTCACGTTCATTTTTCTACAAAATATTGGACATTGAATATTTCGTAAAATTCTCGTTTTTACGTATATAATGTTTGATAAAATTGACAATTTTTGGTATTAGGGTCTGAAAATTTTACTGAAGTATACTTACATATTACTTATTATCATACTAAAATATTAGAAAAATCCCATATCTCAATTTTTTTTTTATAGCTGTTTTAAGTTGATATTATATATAATTATAATCTGACTGAACTTTAGAATCGTTTTTTCGAATGCAATGGTTTATCATTGCATTCAATTTCTAATTAAAATTTAACGCTATGATTCGCACATCTGTATCCTGTGCGGCAGGAGTATAAGCTCTTTTTTATTATTAAAAATATAAATTTAATATTACAGTATTAATGTATTATTATTACATATTATATTCAGTACCTATAATAATTGACAGATTATTCAATTGATTAACATTATGTTATTTTTTTGTTAATAGTTTTACTAGTTTTAGATTCAGAGCGAAGCAAAGAATGTAGGTATTAAACAATGATGTGTGATTTTTTTTTTTTTATTATTATTAAGACACTTTTTCTACCCAAAAGAATACTTCAATTTTCATGAATAACATGCGTTTCCTATTGAAAAGTGGATGTAGTTGGTACTTTATTTAGGTCATTTTTCGAATTACTCAAAATTGACCTTTAGTGGTAGAAAAAACGACGAAAAAACGGCATTTTTTACGAAAACTAAAATTTTGACGAATTCTATTTCAATATTTGACGATAATTAAAGCAATTTTGAAGTTAGGGACTTAAAAATTATATTGGGTGTTCAATTATGTACTAGGTATATTTGTACCTATATGGTCCCTAAAATGTGTATTAAAATTTTATTTATATTGACATATTATGTATTTTACAATAGCAGTATTTTTCATCGGTCCATTTTCGTCAATATATGTAGAGGGCCACCGGGAAAATCCCGGTGTCCTGGTGGGCCTATCCGCCCCTGCTTGATAACTAGTATTATGAACAAAAAATTGTTTTTTTTAATTTTTTCGTTTCTAGACTTATAAAAAATATATTCGATCATTACAATTTACAACTAGTTTCGTCCGTTCGTCGTATATTGATCGAAAAAATTTTAACTATTTTAGATTCTGAGCGGAGCGATGAATATATTGGTTTTAAAATTATGTGTGTCTTTTTTTTTGTGTTTTAGATTCTGAGCGAAGCGAAGAATGTATTGGTTTTATAATGATGTATGTGTCTTTTTTTTTATTGTTTGGTTTTTTTTTTTTTTTGTCTGAAGACACTTTTACTACTATAGCAATAATGTTCCAATTTTCACGAATTTTTATGTTTTCAATTGCAAATTGGAAGTAGTTTGTACTTTATTAAGGTCATTTTTCAAAATTGACCCCATGCCACACAAAAAAAGGACGAAAAAATGACATTTTTCCTTCGACGAATTTGATTCATCAGCTAAATTTGTTTATAATAGTAACTATAGTGATAATATAAATATTATTATAGGGTTACCATATTTTATTTAGCAAAAACCGGGACAAACTTTTTTTAATTTTTTTTTTCATTGATTTCTAATTATACAATATAATTTTTAATACACATTATATAGATAATAATATTTGACACTTTAAAAATTAAAGAATACATAATAAAATACACAATTTTTAATCTGTGTCCGATGTATTCTCCGTCGGCATAAAAGTTTGTGTTGTTTGATACTTAATATTTTATAATATGATTATGTATTAATACTGCAGTTTCTCCAGGTAAATTGGAAAATTCAAGAATTTTGTTTTTACGCCTGCAGTGGTCGAGAAATAACGAACAATTACAGAAACTACTCGTAACTTAATAGCTTTATGATTTGATAATTATCTCAGATCTTACTTGTTAATTTTTTCATCAAATGTCTAATAAAAGACAGTTATAATTAATTAAAAATTAAAGTCTCATTCTGGGACGATATGCTGTCCTGAAACACATTATCGGGACACCGGGACGTCATACTCAAAACCGGTACTGTCCCGGCCAATCCGGGACGTATGGCAACCCTATATTATTATTACTAATAGCAACCAAAATAATAATATGATAGAAACATAAACAGAAATTTCCATCGTAAATCTTATAATATTTCTTTGAGCACTTCCCTGGGATTGGCCATATCACAGATCATAGATCATTGATCAAAGATCATAGATCAAAGACTAAGATCTATAATGAGAATTAACGAACCTTTTGGTGGTATATTCTAATATTGTTATGTGATTTTTTATGTTTTATATCGGTCTAACAACCTGGTTTAGAAGACCGGTTAGGGTAGTAGGAAATAGCCAGACGTCTGCTCCTAACTGGATAGGATTTGATAGAAAACACTGAACGACATCCTGTACTGTTAGGTACGAGGCGTAAATGTTCTAAAAGTAAGAATTCATAAATGAAAAAAAAACGTTAAATTTTATAAATAAAAACTTCTTTTATCAAATTATTATTATCAATAATAGGCATTAGCTGTTAATAAAATGATATTTTGATTAAATATAAAAATTGATTTTATTAAAACTAAATTTAAACATATTTCTATGAAATTATCATATATAATGATATAAATATATATATATAATGAATTATCTATTAAATTATACTATATTAAATTATATTTCTATGAAATATGTATTAGGCCTAACTAATCACGTGCCATAACAGTCATCTCAAAATATCCCATTTTGTTCGATATCGATTTTGATTCTAACTATCGATATCCAAGTTTTACATTACCAGTTTCCTCTGAGGAATATTATATATTTTTATTTATATAATACCTATTATAATTATGCAATTATTACCTTATCGAACCTTAAACCAGAATTATACATAAAATTTAAAATATTAACAAAATCACAAAAATTTGACATGAAACTCAAATTAATTTCATTATAAATTATAATTATAATTATAATTATAGAACATAACTATAAAACATGGTGCATAAAATAAACAATTAAAAATTCTTCTGTGTACAGATAAAATGTTACATCAATATAAATTATAATGTAAATGCAAACAATGTATTAAATACAAATAATCAATAAAGAAATTAATGTAATATAAAACATTTAATAAAATATTATTTATTCTTAATAATAGAATTTAAAAAAAAAATTTTTTTAACCCTATTTAATTATAATTTATATTTAATAAATCTTATGGACTCAATAACAATAATACTACTCTTGACAATTGACTATTAATTTACAATTATAGGATTCTGTTGGTTGTTACCACTGGTTCCTGCAATATCTAGCTTTGACCGTCTCTCACTTTCTGCGAAAGCTTCACTCAAAGTTTCCATCGTACAATATATTGCAGGATCAAGAGTTCCTATAATTTTTTACAATTTGTGTTTAAAATATTATTTTTCTCCTTTACTAAATATGTATTATTTATATATTATTTATGTATTATTTACCATTTTCTAAGAATAATAAATGAATCTTATGTTGTAGGAAACTCGGAATAATATGAATTTGAAAATTTCAATTATAATACAATATATATATTATATTATATTATAAAATTTTACTGTACATTTTTATGACTTTGAACACCTCCTAAACGACTGGACCGATTCTAATGAATCGTTTAGGTGATGCCCTGAATGGTTTGAAACTGGTTATAACAATCCAGCATATTAGCATAATTGCATATGTAACGTAATATGTTGCATATTATTTTGCATAGTAGATTAGTAGCATAAATAAATAAAAAAATAAAAATAAATATAAATTAATAAAATGATATTTTAATTTTTTTGTACGGTATTTTTTGATATTTCATTGAACAACAAGTTATATTAAGTTATATTAGTTTAACTTATATTCACATATAAGTTATGTACATAAAACAATGCCACGTTTTATTCGTGGAGGAAATATTGATCGACGGACTCGGAATTCACAAATACTTTTGAACCGTCGGTTAAATAGACCGGCAGAAGATTAATTGAGGGACAATGAAAATTTAAGAAACCATATTGCAATCACATGATGTGCTAATGAAAGTCAAGGGCAATACCTACAACGAACGCCGTCGAGCTAATGCATTGAGACAAAGACAAGGGAAACAAAGAAAAAGAAAAAGGCCTATCAACAAGTCATCGACACTCTCAGAACACGTGAACAACAACGTTTGCTAGTTTATCGCGCATTGAAACGTGCATCACTTCTTCGTCTTGCGTTTGAAGTTTGAATATGAGTCGGATATCAACTATTCGTCACATTCACATTCAAATTGTAATCAGTGCTATGAACAAACAATGCCAATATTATTGTGGTGCACGCAAATTCGAAGGTGAATCGGACGGTTTCTGCTGCGGTTCTGGTAAAGTTTTGGTATAGTTTTGGTATTGCCAATTTGCCACTATTGAATTCGCCGCCAAACGACGTTTGTGGGTTGAATCTAGAAAATCCGGTCTTTTCACATGGCCAATTTTATGTGGCGTGTTCTCGCGTTGGAAAACCGTCAAGTTTATTCATTTATAATCCTCAGAAATTGACATAAAAAAATATTAAGCAAACATTTTTGATTATAACGAATAGTTATTAGAAATATTAATGTTAATTCAAAAAAAAAAAAGAAAAAAAAAATAATGAAATTATTTGTTTTTCATTTTACATTATGTTTAATATCCAAATCGCTTGAAATATGCAAGACAAATATACCGGCTCCGCTAGTAATTATTATAAAACTGATTATTTTTTCATCTAATGAATTCAAATATTTATAGTAATATTTTAATGAAATAACTATTATTTGAATATTCGTAGTTCTTATGTCGTCAAGTTGTGAATAAAAATTGTATACATTTTTATATAGCCAGCAATATCGACATTGAAAAATTAAAAACTAATTATTACTAAATTATTCAGTAAGTATTAACTGAAGGAATGTATCATGCGCAATAACATATAATTATATGTCATATCGTCAAAAATATATGAAAAGTGTGTCTTTGATATCATTAATTCATATCAGATAAATCGTCTGATAAGATTATATATGATAATGATCATATTGAAATGTACCTAATATTTATGTCAATATTAAGATTTTTAATTGCAGTTTTTTAAAACTTTTAGTTAAATGGTGCATTATAAAATATAAAATTACCTATGTCTATTACTTTATTAAATTCATATAATAATTTATTTATTTATCTTATTAGTAATTTCAATATAAACAGTTTATAAAGAAATATTAAGTATGTCGGATAATTTTGATAAATCAACTCTCTTATTTTCATCAACATGCAGTAATTTTTAGAAATTTTTATCATTCATTTAATTAATAATATTTATAACATAATTTTTCGTAATTGTTTAATCAAATAACCTTTAACTATAGACTATAGCGAAATGCAAAATTCATGTTACTAATAATGTAATGGGGAATAAAATGTAATCATGTAAATGATAGTGTTACCACTGATACTTAAATAATAAATACCAGAATTGGAGATGGATAATTAGGTAATCAAGAAATATTGGTATTTAATAATAATAAATTAATTAATTATAAGAAGTCAAATATTAATATTATCATAAAAATATATCCAATAAACAGGTTATCTTCAAATTTCACAAAAATTAACATACTTATTTTTTAAAAGATTTAAAATATGTAATAACGGCAATAAGATTAATTAAGCCCGTTGCCTAACTAATAATTTAAGAAGCCACATTAATAAAATTTTAATTTTTCGCCAATATATGTTAAATTAATAAAATATAACTGCGAGTGGTCCACAATGTTTATATAAATACTCGTATATACGATATTATACAAATATTATAAAATATAAAATAATGCAATTTTAAATACCTTTCTTTAAACCAATTACTCTTATCGCATGCCTGCAGTATTGACCTATAACTTTATCTAATGAAAATAAATAATTATTAATAAATAGGTAATACCCGCCCACGAGCTGTTTATCACAATGTGTGTTATTATTATTTTTTTAACATTAGATTTATAATAAATGAATCATTAATTAAGTAGGTAAGTATTGATATACTTTTTATTTTTTTCCTTATTTCTAAGTTTAATAATAATATTAATCTCTGAAAACAGTTTTATTTGGTGAATAATTATTATTATAATAATATATATTATAATAGGTACTGCAATAGGTAAGTAGTCGTAGATACTTATTATATAATTTTATGATGGCACAGATAAAACTAGTGTTATTGTGATTCGGAAAAATATATTTTTGTAATCTGACATCCTGGAACCATCACAAGTTCCAATTTCGGATAGTGTATTTTAACCTAACCGGAAGATTAAGTACCCCTAGTCACCTCTAATTACGTTTATATAATTAAAGTACTTATAACTTACAATTTAAGATTACAGTGTTATTATAAATTTAAATAATTTATATTTTATATTTTGAGCGAAGAGAAAAATGTATGCGTTTTAAAATATGTGTCTTTTTTTATATTTATAAAAAACACATTTTAAACCCTAAATAATGCTCTGATTTTCACGAATAGCATTATACGTTACCGGTAAGCTAAGAAAGTGGAATCAATTGGTACTATACGTATTTTATTTTATGCACCTATTTACGATGGTCGAGGGCCCCTTCCAATCCAGGGCCCCGGGGCATTGCCGTGCCTTGCCATCCCGTAGTTACGCCACTGATAGTGATAAATATAAGAGAATAGCTAATACTGCCGGGAAAGGATACAGGTGCAAAATGGATAGTGTTGAATTTTAATTAAAATTTGTATGCAAATATGATAAATCATTACATGTGAAAACCATGGCAATTATGAAATCACGTTGAACATATTGCATTATATAATATATTTTTTATATCATAATACAATAATATAAATTATTTGTTCTTCATATTTTAAATATATGAATATTTTTAAGTAAATTATACAAATAGAGAATCTATCCGTGACCCAATTTTAAAGCTTAGGTGAAAAAAATTGGGTCACGACCCACGGGAAGATATATAAAATATAACATACAGATATAACCAAACAACTTAATGTAGTTATGTTATGCAACTCACAATTTAAGATATATTACGAGTATGTAGGGATGTAGCTATTGATAATACTTTTTATTTTTATAAGAATTTACAATCTGTTCTAACCTAGAACAATAATTAATTGTGCACAGAGTAATTTACATATGAATTTTTTGAGGGAAGAAGCCATCCATTAGTGACACTATCTATTTTAAGTTTTTAAGTTTTCGGTAAAGCTAATTTTAAATTTGAGATAGAAAGTCGCTACACCTTTTTCGCTTAAGCCGTCTAGGGGAGTTACCTGGAATGAACAAGGTAGATAGTTTTTTAATAAGAGGATTAGAATGAAGAGGTAGTTTTGTATGAAATCTTCTGTAGTAGTATATAGTAGTAATATTATTATTTTTATTATTATAATAATATAATATGTTATTTAACAATACAAATAAGATTATAATAAGTTATAATTATAATAAATAGTATAAATAATTAAATTATATGACATATTTAAAAATAACTTACCATTGTCCTCACTATAAACACCTAGTAAATTAAATGAATGCAAAGTTTTTGAATTATGATCTGATATATGTTACCACATTTATATGGTAATCACATATGTTACTACCTAGTTATAAAATGATCTAAAATTTGTCATATTTGATGTTAAATATGAATTATCTAATTATATTTTATTTATTACTTTTAATTACTTGAAACGATTAATATTATATACATACCATTTAAACGATATAATTTATCAAACAATTGTTTTTCACTCATATCATCTAATAAAATAGAAATAGAAATTATTCTATTTTTTACATTTCTTTAAATATAAAATTACCATATAAATTATTATAAAATAACTTAAACATACTCGTAAGACCATTTTTATCTAATTGAGCTGAAAAAAAAATTTGTAATTAATTGTTATGGAATTGTAATAATTTATTTATTTAAATATCTACCCCATAATATATACTTATGAAATGTAAACAGATTATCTTATAGAAAATATTGTAAAATTTCAGAATTTCATATGATTAAAATTTTTTATAATTTATTAATTATTGTTAGTACAACGGTATTGCTATTTATTTTACGTATATATTAATTTACTAACATTTTTATAATCCGTAGAAGTAAAGTAATCAAATTAAAATTACGATTCATTATTGTCTATCATTTATTGTTTGTAAATTTTATATTTAAATATCAATTTATTAATAAATAGGTACATCAGTAAACAAACGAGAAAAGCAGAAAAATAGATTTATACTCGTACATGGTTTAAATATTTGATAATTATTAATATTAACTAATTTTGATTATACTCGTATTAAATAAAATCAATTATCTACTAAAATTGGACAGATATTTTTTTTATATATATATATATATAATATAGATTATGTCATTTCTTTCAAATACTAAATTTATGAAATACATCAAGATCAACTATTTGTACATTTATGTTTAGAAATAAATATCAGTGAACAGTGAACTGTCTTAGGCTAGGTCTTAGGCTAGTGTCTAACCAGCTTAGGCTGGCGACACACTATGACGGTTACGCCGTACGGCGAGGACCGTACGGTGTCGTGGATACATGTCACATTAGTACATTACAACGATTACAACGGTTAGGTTAGAACGGTTTTCTTGCGTTTTCATCATTTTAATATTTTAGTTTATCAGTCTTTAATCTGTATTGAAGTCTGTGCAGTCTAGTATTATAGCTAATTCAGGAAAGATTTTATAAAATAAAAATCGGATACTTTATAATTATTCTTTTTTTATTATAATTTATCAAGTATTTTTTTTTATTGAAGAGAACTTAAAATTAAAGTACCTAAGTGGTACATAATTAAACATTAGAAAATTTTGAATACAATTTTGTCTTTTTTAGACCAAAATATGGACGATTATAGGAAACTGAAAATAGTAGCTATTATCGGATGTACTTATAGTGATAAGTGAAAAAAATATATAGAAAAATAGTAAATAAATTCAATATCAAAATTGATTAAGTTCCTAACCGTACGTTTTCACCGTGTAGTGTGACACCGTTGATAAGAAACTATGTGTTAACGTTATCGACGGCGCAACCGTACCGTCAAACCGTGACATGCAACGGTTTCCAAGCTCACCATACGGTCGTCAACGGTGCAACCGTAGTAGTGTGGAATGATAAGTAAAACCTTATGTGTTATTACTTAACGGCGGAACCGTCATAGTGTGTCGCCAGCCTAAGGGCCGCGCCACACCAGGACGGTTACGCCGTCCGGCGACGACCGTCCGGTTGAGCCGTTCATTAATAACCACAGTATGTGTCACACTATCATGCCGGCAGTATACATTCCCCGAGTCAGTCTCGGCAAGACTCTCGTTGAGACATTAGGCGAGGCGAGGAAGCGCGAGTGCACGTAGTACATTCTCGGTTTACCTCGGCTTACAGGCCCTCGCATTTTTTGTTAAGTATTGAATTAGTCTCGTGGCCTTTGACTCGTGCATAAAAAACCGCTTCCAGACCGAGCGCTGTCGAGGCGAGACGAGGCGACACGAGCGCATCCAATTCATTCTCGCGCTCGGTTGCTCTCGTGTTATCTCGGCGAATGTGTACTGCCGGCATCACGGTTGCGCCGTTCGTCACCGTCCGTAAAATTTTAAAACGTTGGCTGATCCCGTTTGTCCGGCGCAACCGTCGAACCGTTTGTAATGAAAACACATGGCTTCTTATCATACGCGTCACACATGACGGTGCAAACGTCCGGTTCATGAACTTTATTAAACATTTGTCATATAACACGTATAGTGTTTATACGAGTATATTGCGATTCGTTATCCATACTAAAATAAAAATTAAGGTTTTATGTATTGTGATCAGTGGTGTAGTGGAGCGTATACGGGGGTATACGGCGTATAACAACTTCTCGATTTTTACTCTAGTGCGTATACTTATAAAATAATTTGTGTTACGCAGGTATACGAATACTATTTTTTTAATTTATCAAATTAGTTTTTTTTTGTAAGTTGAAAACTCCTAATTATAAAATATTTAAAAAAATAAAAAATTATAATTACGACCTATTTATATATTTCAAATTATTATAAATTTAAAATACAATAATTTATAATTTATATTACTAATTTATACTAGTACGGCAGTATTAGTGTACCTATTACGATTACCTATATTAGATTTTGTTTCTAAGATTACCTGGAAATACGTTATAAACGAATAACAATCAATTGATAATAAATTTAATAAATTTATTGATTGTAGAAACATACGGCATATAGTTTATTAATAGAAAAAGTAAATCCCACTGATGGATTACAAATGTTTACTTCTAAGTTATTTTTGATGAACTGATATAACCTGCATAGTTTTAGCACGACAAAATATAATATGTATAATCAGTTGTCAATATTACCGATGTGATATTTGTTAAATATTCTAGGTATAAATAAAAATAGAATAATTTCATGTTATTGTTAGTTCAGATTTACTTTATATGGGAAATTTTACCATCGAGATTCGAGATTGGAGTGTCAGCAACTCAGCAGTCAGTATTAGTTTAGTTAGTGTAGTATAAGTACTGTGTAGTGTCTTGCGGTATACTTTGTTAAGTTTTAGTAATTTAGTGTGCGTAAAATTTTATTTTATAATTTTATATAATTTGTTTTTACTTATTACTATAACAACATTATTTTTTAAAAAAAATCATATATCTTGAGAATGGAAGGGGGCAGTGGAATATTTTGGATTATCTCATGAGGGGAGGGGATATGTATCGACAAATATATTAACCTAAAATGGGATAAAAAAAATATCACTTTAAAAAAACGGTTTAGGGGATCTGTTCCCCCCACCCCCGTAAATACATCACTGAAGGTGGTTTACATTTTTATATGATCAATGCCCTATGGCAAATTTTTTGGCGTATACTCAAAACTTTTTTTACGACTACACCACTGATTGTGATATGTATATTATTTGTATTATGATTTAATCGTTGTAAATACATTTTTTTAGTTAACCTACCTTAGAGAAACTTCAATATCAATAGGTATTTTAAACGTATTTAAGGTTTTTAAAATAGTTACTTAAAAAAAAAAAATATTCTCTTCAAAGTTACAACAAAATATCCTAAAAATATTATAAACGTGCCAACGTGGTATTAACAAAAAGCTAGGCAAATAAAACGAAAACGACGGCAAAACCGTTGTAGTGTGACACATCCCAAAAACGGACGGCGGAATCGGACGGTCATCGCCGGCCGGCGTAACCGGCATAGTGTGGCGCGGCCCTTATGTCAATTCATGTTTAAATAAAATGTTTTTAGGGCCTGGTCACACTATGCCGGTTACGCCGTGTGACCAGGTCCTAATAGGCTATTTAACATGAAGATAAAACGATTATAGGGAATATTTAATAATCTATATTATATTCTATTTTATAGTTTTTTATAGTTTATTTTATTCTATTTTATAGTTTTTACAAACTAAAAAATATTTTTTATAATTTTCTAAATCGTATATATTTAGCGTCTTATTTTAATAAATTCAAAATAATCTCCAATACCTACTTATCTTTATCTATTTAAACTAATCAATCACAATTAAATTTTTATGCATACCATAACAAGCTAAGAAGTAATAATAATAGCAAAAATTTAAATTAAAAAATTTAATAATTTTAAATTCAATTTTTTTTATGTGTTTTTAAATTATAATATGTACCTACCTATTAGATTTATAATTGTATAAAACTCATTTTAAATCATTATGGTCCAATACATCCAGAAAATCATTAAACCAATAATAAATGTTAAAAATAAAAAGGTATTATAGAATAATCCAACAAAGTAAACCATTATCAAAATTATCATTCATAAAAAAAATAATTATGATTTTTTTCTATCTTAAGTGTTTTAGATGATGTGTCTTTTTAATTTTTTTACAAAATATACGACTTTGAATATTTCATAAAATTTTCGTTCTTTATATATAATATTTGATAAAAATGGCAATTTTTGGCATTAATATCTGAAAGTTTACTAAAATGTATTTATTTATTACTATACGTCATTTCAAAATATTAGAAAAATCCCTACTCTCAATTTTTCTTTATAACTGTTTAAAATTGATATTTTTAGTTTAAACGAAAATCTTAGAACCCATACTAGTATTCATCTTATTATTTCTCAATACTTTTACAATAAAAATTAATAGAAAAGCTAAAAAATTTGGATTATTTTTAAAATTTTTATTGAATCATACTGACATAAATTTCAATAAATTTCTAAAATGTTAGAAAAATCTCAGGACTAAATTTTTTTGTATAGGTGTTTTTATAGGTTTTTTTTATTTTAGTAAAATTATTTATATTGAACGAGAGACTGATAAATGTAAAAATTTAATCGATACAATATATATTATCTGATATACGAGACTTCGCTCAGAATCGTTTTTTTATGAATTTGTTTATAATGATCTGTTATGATTTATCATTGTATTTAAATTGTAATCAAAATTTAACACTATCCTCCTTACACCTGTATTCTTCCACACCAGTCCCCTTTTTTTTCTTTTTTTTTTGAACTATTTAAAGTATAAAATGCTAGGGGAAGGATACCGTTATGGAAGGAATACAAATGTAAGGAGGATAGTATTGCATTTTGATTAAAATTAGAATGCAATGATAAATCTTTACATTCAAAAAATGATTCTGTGAGAAGTACTGTCAGATTTGAGTATTTAGAAGACTTATTTAGGGGAATGTGGGTAAACGTTTTGAAAGTAGAAACTCTTAAATGTAAAAAATGTAATAAATACATACGAGTACATTATTTTATGAAGCTTTGCTCAAAATTATTTTCACGTACCTATGTAATGATTTATCATTCCATTCAAATTTTAATCAGTATTCAACATCAACACTATCCTCTTTACACTTGTATCCATTCCACAGCAGTATCAGCTCCTCTTTTTCTATTAGGTACCAATATGGGATTCAAGTTATTAAACCTATATATTCGTCTATCGTCTAACCATATACTTAACGAATTAAATATTACATGTTAAAAATCGCCAGTACTATATTTTTAATAAATCATTAAATTTTGTTACATAAGAAAAATTAATAAATAAATAATTAAAAGGATTTTTTGGCATTTTGTATAAACAAAGATTACTTACCTTCTCTATCTCGTTTGAAATTTTTATTACCACCTAAATTATATAAAATAATGTTTTTATAAATAGTTTAATAACATTATTTTTGTGTGGCTCATTTAGTTTTGTTTATAGGCATGCGTATAAGGCGAAATTATTTAAGGTGTCACTAAGGCACTAACTATCAAAATATACACAAGAGTAACTAGTTATTGCATATCATTGCTATTGTGCTACCGGATCGCAACCACCGCCATGGTACCTACAATGTGGTTCACGACAAGCCAACGAACCACCGGCTTCACGTGATTCTATTTGTTGCTTATATGAATTCTGACACGAAACTTTTCGTCGTATCCCGTCAGTTCTATATACATTTTGAGAATTTGAATATAATATAGCGACGTGTTTATTTACTAGGTAGACTTGGATACCTTTTCAGCGTCTTGTAGTGTTACCACGACATCCATATTGTTTGGTTTTAGTGTGCCCAGGCGCCGTTGTATGATTCACGTTAATTTTCATTTAATTATTTATAGTCAATCTTCGCCGCACAATTATCAGCCATTAGAATCACGATTTGAGTCTGCCATCAGTGAGGTCTTGACGTCATGAATTATATTTATGTTATGGTTTATATTTGAATCCGTTAATTTTAATTAGCCCTCTTTTTTCAAAATTTGCCCATTTATTTTATTTTAAGTTATATTTTAAATACAATCCACTATTTATAATATAAATAAATAAATCCATGTTCAATTATTATTATAATAATACTTATTTTTATTTTATTCTAATTTGTCCTAACTTCAGACCTTCATCTCATACCTACGTTGCATGTTTTATTTTTTTCCCCTCGACATTTCGTAGGTAATAATTCAATTCACGTTTTCGCGCGACGACTGTCTCAACAATTCAAAATTCAATATAATATATAAGAAATAATTAGATAATGTAATTATTATATTTATCCCACCAATTAGAGGTACTTGATCAATGATTCGACATATACCCGGACCCCTATATTTTCGGATATATGCGTATACCCATAAAAAAATGCACCTATTTTGGATATACACTAAAAAAAATGTATACCCATAATGCATACTTTAAATTTTATCAATAAAATATAATAATAAAAAAATAAAATAGAAAAAATATATAATTTTATCCCATACAAAAAAATGTTTTTATATATTTTGGTTACTATTTTATCATGCCCTGAAAGAGAGCAGACCTGTTCGCGTACCGCCGCGCCGCACACGAACAAGCCCGCATGAAATTTCATTAAATTTTCTTGACTTCGGAAACGAAGACGGTCAGAATTTGTCGAGAGTGTATACAACGAATTTTACCAATACTGGTCGTCGTTGTGACGTTGCGGTTGTTGTAACAGAAAACAGTTAGATTACAAATGCATTTGTCATTTGAATATGATTTCATGGACAAATCTATAAATGTAAAACATACAAGTTCAGGTTACTTAATTTTAATAAACAATTAATTTTTATATAAATACGTATGTTTCATTTATTGATATATATAATTGTGTTAATAGTTTTGTAGTGAAACACAATTTTCCATTTTGTGGTATTTACGTTTAAAAAAATAAAATTTTTTGTATTTTTGTTTAAATAATAGTAAGTGGCGTGTCATTTTGAGCAAAGCGAGAAAAAAATTTTGGGGTGTATTCAATCCTTTTTAGGAGCGTATACCCATAAATATATTTACCAATACACCTCTTTCTATCATAATCTAAAATAATAATTATCGTTCATATAAAAGTCATTTAAAAATTTATAAAACTATAAATATTAAAGACATTAAATAGTAAAATACTTAAATACCTAAATACTTTAATACTTAAATTACATTTTTATAACTTTAAATAAATTATTTAGTTAAAATTATAGATATTACATTAGTATATCCCACTTATGATATTGTAATAACTTTTAAAATTGATAAAAATATATTTCATATGTACTTTGAATGTATATAATGTAAAATATTTAATTTTTAATTTTTAATAGTAGGTTAATGTGTAAAACAGATATTTACATTTCAGAAAATATAGGAATTAAATTAATGAATTATTTGTTTTATTGAATTAAATCTCTAATATTATGACAATAGCACTATATAAAATTAATTAGTAATATTATTATGACAGGTTATGTTGTATGTTTTTTATGATGTCGTAGTTTTTAGTAAAACCAAAACGTATACAATATTTTTCAATTAAATATAATTTACAAATGTAACATGGCGCACTCATTTGAAAATTCTATAGTCCTGTATTATTAATAAATAAAATAAAATATATAGAAAAAAAGTTACTTTTTAAAAGTATGTTTGGTTTATGTATGGTCAGAAAGCAGAAGTTAGTAATTCACGATGGAATTTAATTAGCCGGATGTGTTATTATTATCCGGAAATGTTTGTGAAAATATTAATTGCAAGAGATAAAATATTATTTTCTTGCTACAGAAACAAATTAAAAGCCAAAGGTATTCACGAAACACGTTTGCTAAATCTACTGGTAGTGATGGTAATTAATGAATAAAAACACTTGTTATTAAAGAACATTCAGTTTATGTTATTTTTTAAATACGCTTGAAAAATATTGTATTAAAATGAAATCATGGAAAACTTTAGTTCTTTCAGTTGGAAACAGCAAGAAGGTCAAATAGGTATTTTATCAGTTCTAGGCTAACTTAAGTAAGCTAGCAAAATCATGTAATTTTGGTTCTTGTGAAAAAAAATCAAGTGAAGTTAATCAAGAAAACAATAGGATAATCAAAATGTACAAAAATATAGCATTAGACAATATTTAATAAAAAAAAATTGAATGTTTCATCAAAAAACAATGGGAAAAGTAACATTTAGATTAAATATAACATGAACACAACTCCAAATAATTTTAATAAATATAATAATAAAAGGGCAGTTTAACTGTAATCGATATGAACGTTGCTATGGTATTATGAATGTCCAGCTTTTGAAAAGGAATGTAGAAGTTGTGGCCTTGTGTTATTAAAAATTATTTTGGAAACAAGGTAGAATGAAAGAATATAAGGATGTTAATGAACATAGTGTGTTAAACAGTATGATAGTTAATACTGAATGTTTGTCTTTAATATAGTAGAGATTTCTGAGGTAAAAATAAATAATAAGTGTTGGAGTGACATATTTAAAATATTAATGTTAAACATGATACTAAAACAGTGATAAATGTCTTAACAGTTAATTTTTTTAGAAAATTAAACAAAATAAAAAACAGAGTAATTTAGTAATAAGAGAATTTGGAGGTTTAAAAAAAAATTCATTAGTTAAAGTCAAATTGAAAATTCAATATCAAAATATAAAAAGGAGACAGAATTTAAATAGTTGACACTAACACAATATTTAAATATAATAAATGTATGTAATTTAAGTTTTCTATGCCAACAGAAATCAATGAAATAAAAATACTAGATAAAAAAAAGAAAACTTTAAAAAGAAAAAAAATTAGGTGTATTTGAAGGTCTTGGTAAACTCTCAGACAAAATGTTTATAAAATAAAATAAAGAGGCAACACAAAAATAATATTCCTCTAGAAGAGTTCCTTTTAAAATATCTACAAAACTGAAAATGATCTTAGATAATATAGAGCAATGTAAAATAATTAATAGAATAAGTGAACCTTGTGAAAACCATATTAATGGTTGTCGTAAAAAGCCAAACAAATCATTATACTATGTTTAGATCCTAGAAAATTATATAAATTTATAATTAAAGAATGGCATCAAATTTCATCATAAGAAGAACTTAAACCTAATCTAATAAGTTAATGTGTACTTGGTTGGATCTTTAAAATTGGTACAATGGTACCATCAGTATGAATTAGAATATAGCTCTAAAACATTTTTTAATTTTTCTTCACCATATGATACATATCAATTTTAAAGATTCCCATTTGGAATACCAAATATCCTAGAGAAATTTCAGGAATTAATGTTTAAATATATCGAACACATAAATGAGTGTTTATATTAATGATATTTTCATTTGTGCTAAAGATAAAAAAAAAGCAAGGGAAGGGATACAGTTGTGGAAGGGATACAGGTGTGCAATTATAGTGTTTAATTTTAATTTTAATTAAAATGCAATGATAAACTTTTGCATTCGAAAAAACGATTCTAAGCGAAGTTAAATCAGATAATGCCGTTTTTTCGTCATTTTTTTCATAATATTTTCGATTATCTAAAAATATCAAATTTAAACAGCTATTAAAAAAAATTGAGTCAAGTAATTTTTCTAATATTTTGATACGATATTAAGTAATATATATATATACTTTAGTAAAATTTTCAGACCTAAATGCAGGTCCGTAACCAGACTAAATATTTAGGTGGGATAAACCGAATTTTAGGGTGCACTAAAAAAAATGTTATGAATATTTTTAATTTTAATTTTGTACATCAATATTTAACATTTATACCCGAGACATACCCTATTCGTGAATATCGGAGCATTATTTCGGGTAGTATTTTTGTACACAGACATAAAAAAAAAAATCACACATCATTGTAAAACCAATACATTCTTCACTTCGCTCAGAATCTAAAAGAAGAGCTGATAATCCTAACGCAGATTTACAGGTGTGCAAATCATAGTGTTTAATTTAAATTAGAATTCCAATGCAACGATAAACCATTGCATCCGAAAAAAGTATTTTGAGTGAAGTTCTGTCAGATATGGGCATTTAGGTGACTAGGGATTATATGAGTATTTATATAGAACTTAGGGTCTTGAAAATTGTATAGGGTGTTCATTTATGTACTATATCTATATGTGTGATAAAATCTTGCGTTTTAAATACCTATTTAATAAAAAATGACAAACTTATTATCAGCACTCACATTATCTGACTGAACTTTTTATTCAAAGTTAAGTTATTTATGATCTGTGCTTATATAATAAAAAATTAATATTAATTAAAATATATGAAGTGATAAATAATAATACCATCAATCTCATCTGGTTCAAGTACTGTAAGTATAAATTAAAATACATAAAACATATTATAATCTCTTACGTTTTGTATACTTAATTATAATTTATAATTATGATATTATATACAAATTTATAAAAATATTTTTATTTAAATAATTTACGAGTATTTACGAGACAAATGTAATAATTATTTTTAATATAAAACATTTATTTTAGTTAAATATTAAAATAAAACCAAAAAAGTTGTATTAAGTCTACTCCCTTCAATTCATTTTTAATTAAAATGCATGTAGACCTAGGTCCCATATTATAATTTATCTTATTTTATCCTCACGAAAATTATGTTATCTTGTAACATTTCACAAAAAAAAAAAATGTAACGGTTCCAAAATTTTGTCACATATATATATATTTATATATAGTACCTATTGAATATTCAAAAAATATTTCAAGTGCCTAAGTTGTAAATTTCCTAAGTTATAGTGAACTATTAAAATCATATTCGTCGAAATTTAAGTTTTAGGGAATAATGCCGTACTTTCAACAATTTTTGGTACTTTTTCCTTTCGCATAGGGCCAATTTTGGGAAATTCAGAAAATTACCTAAATAAAGTACCAAATACATCCGTTATCAACCGGAAACATGTCCTATTTGTAAAAATCTGAGCATTATTTCGGATTGAACTAGTGTCTACAGACATAAAAAAAAAAAAAAAACAAAAATCCCACGCATCATTTTAAAAACAATAGACTTTAAATCAAAATCTAAATGAAAAAAAGCACACGTCATTGTATAAATGTAGTTATATTTTCGCTTTCATCAAAATCAAAATATAAATTGTGGATGATGTTTAAATATTTAAGTAATAATTAATAAAAAAGGATATGCTGTAGTTCTTATGTTTTTATATAGACGGTAACAATATAATATATGGAATTCAATAAAATAAGGAAAATTTAAACTTACTTATTGGATCGCCTTTTTTATGATCTTCTAATTGAGGATGTAAAAGGATAAGATATATAATATTAAATTATAGTTTATTCATATTAAATAGAGTTTAAATTATTTAAAACTTGATGTAACATAATAAATCACATTCTTAATAGTAGACGGTGTTTTTTACGAGCCAAAATAAAAAAATAATGAATATTAATAAATATTTATTTATATTAATATTAATCATCCGAAAATTAATATTTATGACCATAACGTAAGAAATTAATCAATTTAATACGATATTGTGAAATATTTACTGTGTGGCATTGTTTTTAAAATACGAGTACGTTTATTTATTATATTTTTATCAAAATGAGTTCTAATTAATGGAATAATAAGAAAAAATACCAATAATTATATAAAGAATCATGATAATATTTTGAGTTTAATGAATATGAATTATATCATCCTAGCTGATACCATCCCATAAATCAGATGACTTTTTTTATAAAAATATTTCTTTTAATAAAAAGCAATTTAAAGTACCTTAATCAATTTGTTTGTAATGTCTTGATCTTATATTAATTTTTTCACAAAATTTCAATTTCAATATTTAAGTATTTTTTTTTAAATAAACGTGTAAAATTAACCAGAGCCAAATAAACATCATAAAATGATGGTGCTGATTTCAAGGTAAGATAATTAATATTACTGTTTGCAACATTTTATTCTTATATCTATAATTATAATAGTGTGTCGCGCGGAATAACACGGCCTCCGTAATTAGTAGTCCGTCGTTTTCAGCCCTGGTGGTCCATATTAGTATAATTTGTGTCACCCGTTAATTATTATTAATGATATTGCTGATATTATAATATCAGTATTTATTTTACAAGTGTGTGTTTTAACATTTAATTACAATTATTTATATTAATTATTATAAATTTAAATGAATTATTTACAAAAAAAAAAAGTGTTAACTTTGGAATAATTAATAATAATTAATATTATTATATTATATTATTATATTATTATATTGATATTTTATATCAACATATAATTGAAAATAAAGATTAAGGCCACTATCTCGTATCAGTACTTATAACATAGGAGTATTATAATGTATAATGGGCGATATTTATTCCATGCGATATTGGACGGCTATATTATTTCTTTACGATTTGGATTTCGCGATATTTTAGTTGCGATATTTTGGTCACGCGATATGGTATCGGTTAAGTAATATTTGTAAATAAATATAATAATTTTACTTACTTCCTGTATAAATATTTGTATAATCATGTTTATCTAATAACATGTTACTTGAATTAAAACTATTATATTTATAATTGAATAACAATTTTATATTATTACAATCAGTGGTGTTGACAGGGATTTGTTCCCGGGCGTAAAATTTTTAGTGCGTTATTTTAAAAGCCAATGAACTTTATTTGTAATATTATAACACTTTAGGATTCCGGGAATGGGAACTGAGTTAAGTAAAATGTATTTGAACTTCAATAAAATTAAAAAAAATTTTTATCAATTTTATATAACATTATTGCAAAATATTGGGAAATAATAATAAGGATCCACAAATATATAACATAAATATCAATTTTATTGAAATTTTAACTTTAAACACATTCCAAAATATTACCACATAATATAGTTCTTATTTGAACACCCAATAAAATTTTCAAGTCTACCTTTAAAATTGCCTGAGTTATCGTGAAATGTTTAAATTAAATTCATCGAAATTTTGGTTTTCGTGAAAAATGCCGTTTCTTTGTCATTTTTGGTCATTTTTTTTTTTTTTTTTTTTTTTTTTTTATCGCATATGGTCAATTATAAGAAATTCAAAAAATGATCTAAATAAAATGGAAAATACATCAACTTTCCAATCGGAAACATATGCTATTCGTGAATATCGGAGTATTATTTCGGGTAGTAAAAGTGTTTTCAGACATATATATAAACACGACATTGTAAAACCAATGCAACCTAAATCGCTTCGTTCAAAATCATTATAATAATGACTTCTACTATATTCGATTCACATTATTCTAGGAATCACGGCGATCGACTTCATTCACAGACTAGTACACCAAACAAGTGCGACGCATTAGTTTCATATCAACTATTAATCATAAGCGTGTCCAGACCTTTTTCCCAGGTAGTGCACAAGAAAGTTATACAAATGTGATAATAACATTATTAATAAATAACAATATATATATATATAATATATTGTTTAAAAATTATCTAATAAGTATAAATTTTTTAACTCAACAAGTTATAGCCCTCCTCCACATATGGGCCTTCTGAATCTCCGCCTTTAGGTAACCAAAATAAAAATAAAATATGAACTTCAATTTTTCAGATTGTTCCTGTGCATGAGAGAAACGACCCGTAGACACTCCTATGCTATTAATGTTTACGCTCAATTAAAATTGCATTGTTATAAAAAATAATTTAGTTAGAAATATGTTTATTAGATATACACAATTTTCTATTAAATATATAGAAGAATGTTTTAAATAATTACAATTTAAATATATAAATAATTATTAAAATTATTATTCTATGTATTTAAAATAAGGTATAAGTAAAACAAAATAATAATAATAATAATATATAAATAATTATTATACTCACAAACAATTACTCCAATATCTGATACTATAAGAAAACATATAATAAATTATTCACACGTGGAAACTCTTGAGTTTTAATAAATATTATACTTTTATACAAAATATTTGTCCAGGATATTATTAAATAACCTAACAATATGAGATTGAAAGATATAAATAATAAGTGTATATTAGTATATTTTACACAATGTTAAAATGATTTATCTTCTATTAAATATTTAGTATAATTAATAGTTTATAATAATTTTTTAATCATACTTTCTCCATATACAAAAGAACTATAATCTATTAACATTAAAAAAAATCAGAATACAATGTCTAGTATATCAACCTAGGTAGTAGGTATCTAATATTATATATTATCTTAATATACAATAGAAATTATATGTTAATGAAATTAAAATAAATTATATTATATTATAATTTCAAATGTTTTCAATCAAAATTATATCCAAATTTATTTGTTATATTCAATTTTAAATTTAATTTTTTAAATTAAATTAAATTATATATAATAAATTGAATCATATTTTTAAATTTATATTCTCACTGTAAATTAAAATAAATAACTCCAATTAAAATATTTACCACTATTCAAATATGTAAATATCATTATTATAAAATAAAAATATTATTATTATGTCTTTTCCTGTTTACATATTCAATTGGATAGACCAAGTAATTTATAAATTTCCTATAATATTTAGCTAAATTAATTTTTAAAAAATTATAATACATTACATCTTAGTCGACAAAACTTGTAAGGTATATGTAACACTTCTGAAATTTGAAACATAAAAATATATTTAAATAAATAAAACTCCAAATTCACAAAAAATTACTTTTATTTAAACAAATACTTATTTCGGTAACAAAGTTACCATTATCAGTGCAAAACACAGACTCCGTGTTTTGAGTTATAAAATTATTTTATATTAACGAAATTGTCTTATAAGTTTTATGTAAAAATATAATAAAATATTAAAAATTGTACATAAACAGAATCTGATTTTAGATAACAATTGGTCGCGCAACACATTTCTGTGAATTGTTACGTCTTACGTATCACTGCCATGGGAAGTACATTAATAATAATATTAATAATACCTAATAATAATCATTAATCATAATGAAAATTAATTATGTATAAAATATTATTTATAAATTGATATAAAACTATCTCTCTTCAACACGTAGGTATAAACTTAATATTAGTAGCTGAATATCCCTAATCCATTAACCATCTGTTTATTGTATAATCAAAGGCAATAATTTTAATTGTATCAAACTGAATTTCGGTTAAAATAGTTTTTTGAATGCGATGATTTTCTATTGTTTTCAAAGATTAATAATTGTAATAAAATATTATTCTAAACCATCACTGTTATCCTTTTAAATACCTAATGATAATTTATTTCTTCTTTATTAAGTATTCAAAAGTTTTTTCGTAGTATATAAACTTACTTCTAAAAATAACTTGCTCTCCCAAATAAAATGCGTACCTCCCCCAAGCTATTAATAAAATAATATTAATAATAATGAATTAAATTAATTAAATGACTTAATTGAAATGAAAAATAATCTATCTCTATTATAATAAATAACTTTATTTACATGTCATTTGGCTAATAAAATTTATTATTGTTTAATTGTTATCATTATAAACTACTTATAATTCTACCATATTATAATTATTAAATATCAATTTATCAAATTTAAAAATTTAGTACTCTGTTAGTCTATAATAGTAATATTATTGCATGCATAAAATTTGAAACATACCTATTAATATTAGTAAAATTAAAGAAAATAATCTTACTTTCTAATTCTTCTAAAGCATTATCTACTTCATCTAAATAAATTATAGTGATTTAATTTTTGGTACGTCTAAATCTTGAATAAAGCAAAAAAATTATTGGTTTTAAATGAAAATATAGTTATTTTTATTTTGAGATTCTAAGCAAAACGATGAATAAATATATTTTTATAATATAGATTGATATATAGGTACATTTAATTTTTTTTTTTTAGCATTGACCTATGCAAAATTATAGAAAAATTGGTTTTACAAAATATATTGATATTGAAAATAAATTATATAGCAGGAATCGTAATTAAATCATTATTTATACAGCTTTAAATTTTAAAGTGCCTAGGTAAAATTACTAAGAAAGTAAAAAATAAATAAAAATTGTAGTAATCTTCAGGGAAATATAATTTTTACGAACTTGATTTTATCATATTTTATAATACCTAACTATAATAAAATAGATATAGAGATAGGTAATTATTTTTATAAAAACCACTAGCTATTTCAATGTGAGCGCTGAAAATGACAACATGGTTTTAGAAATACGTATACGCACTATACGATAATATGTTATAAATTTCTGTGATATGTGTTTTTAATTTTTTATTAAAGATAATTATAAAAAAGATGAGCTGATACTCCTGCCGCACAGGATACAGGTGTGCGAATCATAGCGTTTAATTTTACTTAGAATCTGAATGCAATGATAAACCATTGCATTCGAAAAAACGATTCTGAGCCAAGTTCAGTCAGATTATAATTTTCGTTTGAACTAAAAATATCAAATTAAAACAGCTATAAAAAAAAATTGAGATGAGGGATTTTTTTAATATTTTAGTATGATGTTAAGTAATGTGTAAGTATACTTCAGTAAAATTTTCAGACCCTAATACCAAAAATTGCTAATTTTATCAATCATTATATACGTAAAAACGAGAAATTTACGAAATATTCGAAGTCCTATATTTAGTAAAAAAATTTAAAAACGGTTCCAAAATTTTACCACATATATATAATAGCTATATGAACACCCAAAAAAATTTTCAAGTCTCTAATTTAAAAATTGCCCGAGTTAAAGGTCTCCACACACTGCCGCGGTGGCGGTGGCGGTGGCGGTGGCGGTGGCGGTAGCGGTAACGATCGCGCACATCGCAGCGGTGGCGGTGGCGGTGACATATGTACAATATATAATATATAATATTGTATTATAAATTTAAAATACTCTGGATCATCTTGGTTTAGGTGAACCTCTTCTCTCCTGGTTGCGATCTTACTTGGTAGACAGAAAACAACGTGTTGTCATCCGTGGCTCCTCCTCTAACCTTGTCATTCCTAAGTCTGGTGTACCAAAAGGTGCCGTCCTTTCTCCACTTCTTTTCTCCTTATTCGTTAACTCAGCTCCGTCCTTCTTACAGCATGCTAAATTACTTATTTTCGCTGACGATATGAAACTCTTTCTTCAGATCAAGTCAAGTAACGATTGCTGCCTTCTCCAAGCTGACCTCAATCGCTTAGTTGATTGGGGAGAGGCCCTTGGCCTTGACTTGAACATCTCTAAGTGTTCTGTTATGACGTTTTCTCGTATTCGCACAACAATTAATCATATATACAACATTCATGACTCTCCTCTCAAATCTGCCGGTGACTCTGTACTTGATCTTGGATTCACTCTAACCCGTACGCTTTGTCCTGGTATGCATATTGAGAAAATATGCTGTAGATCGTTTAAACTTCTTGGTTTTATCTTTCGTATTTCCCGTGAATTTCATCTCTCTTCCTCTCTCAAAGCTCTCTACTGTGCCTTAGTTCGTCCAATTGCTGAATATGGCTCAGTAATTTGGGACCCATTTACAACATCACATAAAATCATGCTTGAAAGAGTTCAAAGAAAATTCCTGCGTCAGGCTGCTTTTGCCCTTCTAATTCAATGTCCACCCCATGATTACTCTCCTGTCCAAGAAGTGCTTTCCCTTCGCAGCTTATCTGACCGTCGACTTCAGGCTAACCTTAATTACTTTTTTAATATTCTTTCTGGCCATATCGATTGTCCATCTTTACTTTCCCTCATCAATTTTAAAGTACCAACTCGCTCCAATCGCTCTTACACCAATTTCTACATTCCGTCTACACGTTCAAATTACCAATCTAACTCTCCATTAATCCGTCTTATGCACGTCGCTAATAATTCCCCTTCCCTTCATTTTTAATTTAACCAGTGTATCTGATTATACCAAAATTGTCTCAATGTAAGTAATACTCATCTGTTTGATTTGTTTTTATTCTTGTTTTCCATATATATTATGTATTAATATTAATTTTTGTTTCTAATGTCATCATGTTAATTGCCGTTTGGCGTATAATAATAAAAAAAAAAAAAAAAAAAAAAAAAAGATATATTTCAGTATTATTCGATAAAATTTTCAAAAATTTTCCAAATTTCTTTGGTTTTTCTATTAATATTTATTGTAAAAGTATTGAGAAATAATAATAAGAATATTCGTATGAATTCTAAAATTTTCGTTATACTAAAAACATCAACTTAAAACAATTATAAAAAAAATTGAGACTATCTTGACGGTTCAAAATTTTGTCACATATATATATATATAACCTATGTGAACACCCGATAAAATTTTCAAGTGTCTAACTTAAAATTTCCTGAGTTATCGTGAAATATTGAAATCGAATTCGTCGAAATTCGTTGAAAAATGCCACTTTTTCGTCATTTTTTTGTCGTTTTTACTACCGCTTAGGGTCAATTTTGAGAAATTCGGAAAATGACCTAAATAAAGCACAAACTACATTCACATTACAATCAGAAACACAGGCTATTAGTGTAATTCTGAGCATTAATTCGGGTAGTAAAAATGTCTTCATAAGGAGATAATAAAATAAAATTACACATCATTATAAAACCAATATATTCATACAAATATTTTATTCATTAATCATCAAAACGTCTTGATGCTAACCATAATTTTATGCTACTAGGTCTCTATCTCTTTTTTTTCCTCCTCACAGAACATCTTATGCACATAATCATCCCTTACATAGGATGTTACGTCTCTTAAATGATTCTTAGATTTATGGCCTTAAAATACTATTAAATTTAGTATTTATATTGATCACTGTGTTTCATTAATATATATATACTTATAGCTAATGTATTATTTGGTTCACTTTGTAAATTGCCTGTTAAGACGTTAATAAATCAATAATAAATGTATAAAAATTATTTGTTATTCTCAATACGTATATTAATTTATTCAGAAATTCCTCATTTACCTTGTGTTGTATCACGAAAAGATGTAATCGGCAGGTCAGGTTTACCTAAATAAATATATAATAATATTTTTATGTTAAATTTATTTTATAATTTATTTTGATCATGTTTAAAAAAATAAAAACAATTAGAAATATCAGTTTATTAAAGTTTGGTATTAAAGGGGGTACGCGTTAAAGATTTTGGTAGAAAATTGTATGTATTAAGTTAGTGTATAATAGTACGGACGTATTCTGCCCGCACTAATATCTAGTAGAGCAGGATTGACATGTTTTGCTCACGATTGTTTTTGTATCTTAAGTAAAATTGTACTATACGAGGCTATCTATACGTAACGAAAGAAGTTTGGCCTTTAGCAACGTTTTGAATATTTAAAAACATTAAGCGTGACATCAAAAAACCGCTAAAAAAATGTACCGTACTCAATCGTGTAGTACTCCTAATATTATTAGCTCTTCTATTTTATTGAAAAATAATTATATAAAATACAATTTCATAGCATTTTAAATAATTGGACATTTATATGAAAAATATTATTTATTTATTTAAACAAGTATTCTTAATAATAATTAATATATTGGATCAATTTTATTTCTAATCAATTTACACTTACTATGTGCAGGAGGACCCAAAAAAAAAAAAGTTATAAGGCAAGTCTTTTGCTGACGGCCTATATTAAAAAAGTAATTTATTAAGTTATATAAGTATAGAAATAATATAATATACAGGTATAACATATTCGAGAAGAATAATTATTGATTTTATAACCATAAACGTTAAAAGTTAAATAGGTAATAAAACTTTATTTACCAAGTTTGTTTTGAATATTATCTATAACAAAATAAACAGATAATGATAAATTTGTAAAAGAAAAAATTATTAAGGAAGTATAAGTTAATTAATACTTCAATTATTATTGATTGCAATAATAATTAAATAATAATATTATTATTATTATTATTATTACTATTTATAAATTTTAATTCATATTTAAGTAGGTAATTAATTATAAATACATTACTTAAACATGCTTGTTGATATTCTAATTTATTATAACATTAATATAAATACATGTTAATATTTAGTATTATTGTATAAAGTATTTTATAGTTTATCATATACCTATATTCTAATATATTATATTATATTTTTATAAAATTCACTACTTTCATTGAATTCCATTTTTAATTAAATAATTCTCATGGTCTACAACAGGTGGACATGAAACTAATAGTATTTTGTTATATGAATAAGTAGGAAGTAGTTGACTAAAAAATAGAGGTAGGTATAATAATTGACAACGTTGATAGTAGCTAGTAATTTATTAATTTTAAAAGATGGTGGTTCAAATCATATAATATAAATTTTTATATGATTGTATATTTAAAAAAAATTAATGGAGCTATAATTATAATCATTAATTATATATAGACAATAGACAGCTTACTAAACGATATTTCAGTGTCGTAAATAAATATTCGCCAATCTATCTATGTTCTATCGAAGTCTTTACGCACAGCGATTAACACACCACCACCACGATTAAAGGAGCTGGTTTAAGGGGATCTGTCACATCTAAATACATTGTAATTACAGAGATCAAGTTCAGAAGAGTGAAAACTATTATTGAGCCAAGTTTCAGTAAGAGAAATAAACATATAGTTTAAACATGAGCTGTTACAATTGAAATTAACAAGTTGAGTACGTAGGCCGCGACAAATTCAGGTAGTATCCATTGATGTTGAGAGTGGTGGAGGTATTGATGTTTTATTAATTTTCACTTGAGAGTATTTTTGATATTTTAAATATGATCATTGAATAACATAATAATGTTATGTACGAATGTACGATGTACATAAATTACATATTATGTAAATATTAAATTATCACAATAATATAAAGAAGTATATTTCATTTTTTACTTAAATAAAAAAATACATAGAAATTGCAGGCATCTTTATGATACTTGTAGAAATTAGAATCATCAACATATTGCAGAGATAATTAAACCTTTAAATTAAAAAGGTAAAATTATAATCCATATTAGGAT
Organism: Tetraneura akinire; assembly: GCA_021307375.1. Taxonomy (NCBI): domain Eukaryota; kingdom Metazoa; phylum Arthropoda; class Insecta; order Hemiptera; family Aphididae; genus Tetraneura; species Tetraneura akinire. Next base: position 5,351,102 of record JAIUCT010000015.1, read on the forward strand.
ATCTGATGTAAAAAAAAAAAAAAAAAAAAAAAAAATATAGGTAACATAAACATTTCCATTTTTTGCAAAGATATTACAATTAGTAAGAGTTCTAGTTTATCATGTAGGTATATAACATAAATAATTTAATTACTCGAATCGACATTAGCACAATCATTATATGTTATACTCGTATTTATTAAAAATATTATAACTATTATATTATATAGAGAAAACTTCATTCTTAGAATTTACTTAAAATGTTCCTTTAATCACAATAATACTATATGTACTATCTTATGCTATTATGATTAAATTATCATAAAATGAACTCTTTTTATTATTATAATTTACATAGGTGGCCAACGTTATATTATTTACGTCATATCCTTTATATACAATTCAAATATTACGTAATATTTGTTACTTTTTATAGTTTGTGATTTACGCACGTAATACGTATAAATAGAACAAGATTTAAAAGTTATATGCGTAATACTGTATAATTATAAGCATACAATTTTTTTAATAATAAAGTACTGGTTGTTCATCATTCATCCTAATGGCCTTTAGGGAGATTTATATTTTTTTCCAGGCTTAAATCGACTACCCAGAGGGAACTGCGTTAGCATTACTTCCTTCTGTCCACTATTATTTATTGATAATAATTAATAATAATACTTACAATCAAATTAATAAATTGCAATTAACAAGTAGAATATAAAAAAAATATAGGAAATAATAATTATATTATGTAATGAGATATGTGATTTCAATTCCTTGCCATTTTGGCTGCTTAGCCTGAGTCTAATGGATAAGATGTCGATTTTTAGGGTTATTTTCTTTTATTGAACAAATATAATAATTATACTATATAGTTCAATACCTATCAATAATCGTAAGAAAATTATTGTTATACACCATTCAATTGTCAAACGATAATTTTTTTGGTTATACGTATTTCTATTTATAATAAAATTAAACACTTGTAATATTATAATGTGTAATAATATTTTTAATAATTTAAAATGTAAATATAAAATAATTCTAAATATGAATATTTATAATGTTCTATTTATATTTGTTTTGTTTGTATAACACGTTATAAGCAAATGATTTTACTTTACTTTATAAAAATAAATTAAAAAAACATATAAATAACAAATTTAACAAAAATAAAACGGGTAAACGTATAATTAAATATGTACCTACCTAAACAAGTAATAATCAAATCAAATAATTTAAATGTTGTTATAATATAACATCTAAGTATTTTAATTCTACTCGTATATTTGTTTTTTATAGTCACTATAAAATAGAGTACCCAAATGATTATTCTTAAATTTATAATATATAAAAATAGGTAATTCTTAATAACCCATGCCAATATATATCGGAAATTATACCCGTATTATAAAATTATAATTATAATTTTAATAAATTATCTATAAATATAATAATTGAAAATATTATTATAGTTTAATATTAATATTAAACATTTATAAATGTACATGGCCACCATGACCATAAGTTAAAATGGTTAAATAAAAATTGTATACATAATTATTTCTGTGACATTTATAGTAATATAATACTATCTACATTAATATATATATATATATATATATATATATATAATAATATAATACTCGTTATTTGTTTTCATTTTGCCCTCTAGCTAATTAATTAGCTAATTAGCTAATTCTAGAGAATTGTAAAAAATCACCTAACAATATTATGTATATGTTACGGGTAATGTGTGAAATACGGATAATGTATACATTATCCGGATAACGTGAACACTACCCATACCTATTGGATGAAGTAAAAAATATGATTTATAAATCGTTTATTTCGTATATTACCCGGGTAGTTTACACATTATCTACCTTTAAGTGGGTAATGCACAATTTGCGATAAATATTTCCGTTTAAAAATAATTATTGAACATTGTTAAACTGGATACATAACCAATACCCAATACCCTTATAATATTAATAGTACAATAAATCGCATTCGTTCAGTGGTCGATATCAGGCGAATTAAACGTTTATTAAAATATAAAATATAATCGTTTTAAACTTTAGTACTGTAGTCGTACCGTGTTATCTGCTTTTGTGTACACTCGTGTAATACTTGAATACTTCGTGTAATTAAATTTATTAAAATGAGTTCGCAAGAAGAAAATTTTTATAAATGTTTTAACAATTTAATTAAAGAAAAAAATGAAAATTCCATTTATTTATCAAAGTCAAAATATAATGAAATATTATCAGAAATTAAAAAGGTATAATTAACAGGAAAAAAAACCATTAATAATTAATATTTCTGAGGTTTTAAAAACAAAAAAATCCTTACGGGAAATAGGAAATACTCAATCCTTAATTGGTGGTAAAGTGTTTAAAAAATGTAATTGTAAATCTGCTGGAGTTTTATGTAATTCTAAATGTCATCCCACCTTGGATTGTAAAAATAAAATATAACGATATAATATTAGTAATAATATAATAATATATTATTGATAATAACTTAATAGTTTCTTGATTATTTATTTACCTACTTTATTCATAGGTTAGTAGTTAATGTGCACATTACCCGGATGAAGTACAGATTGTACGTTTTTTTTTTTATTTTATCCAGTAGTTATGGATAGTGTGCACATTATCCGGATAATGTATATATTACCCATTTATGCACATTACCCGTAACATATATATCAACAAACGAATCGTTAATTCTCATTATAGACCTTAGTCTTTGATCTATGATCTTTGGTCAATGATCTATGATCTATGATCTGTGATATGGCCAACCCCATGGTTGAGAACCTTCTCAAAGATATATTATAAGATTTACGATTGAAATTTCTGCTTATGGATGGTTGCTATTAGTTTCAATAATATTATTTTCGTTGCTATTAGTAACAATAATATTTATATTATCACTATGGTTACTATTATAAACAAATTTAGCTGATGAATCAAATTCATCAAAGGAAAAATGTCTTTTTTCGTTATTTTTTATGTAGCATGGGGTCAATTTTGAGAAATTCGAAAGATGACCTTAATAAGTACAAACGACATCAAATTTGCAATCGAAAGCATATAACATTTGTGAAAATCGGAGCATTATTTCGGGTAGTAAATGTGTCTTTAGACATAAAAACGAAACAAAAAAGTCACACATCATTGTAAAACCAATACATTCTTCGCTCCGCTCAGAATCTAAAAATATAGCAAGTAATATATATTAGGTATGTAATGAGATATGTGATTCCAATTCCTTGCCATTTTGGCTGCTTCGCCTGAGTCTAATGGATAAGATGTCGATTATTAGGGTTATTTTATTTTATTGATGAAATATAATTTACTGCAATACCTATCAATAATCGTAAGAAAATTATTGTTATACACCATTCAATTGTCAAACAATAATTTTTTTGGTTATAAGTATTTCTATTTATAATAAAATTGAACATTTGTAATTATAATGTGTCATAACGTTTTTAATAATTATAAATGTAAAATATAAAATTACTCTAAATATGTTATATTTATATTTATTTTATTTGTATGGCACGTTATGAGCAAAAGATTTTACTTTACTTAATAAAAATAAAGTAAACATATAAATAAAATTAAAAATAAAAAATAAAATTTAACATGAAACTCAAATTAATTTCGTTATAATTTAATAGAACATGGCTATAAAACATGGTGCATAAAATAAACATTTAAAAATTATTCCGTGTTATATTAATATAAATTATAATGTAAATACAAACAATGTATTAAATACATATAACCAATAAAGAAATTAATGTAATATAAAACATTTAATAAAATATTATTTATTCTTAATAATAGAATTTAAAAAAAAAAAAAAATTTAACCCAATTTAATTATAATTTATAATTAATAAATCTTATGGACTCAATAACAATAATACTACTCTTGACAATTGACTACTAATTTACAATTATAGGATTCTGTTGGTTGTTACCACTGGTTCCTGCAATATCTAGCTTTGACCGTCTCTCACTTTCTGCGAAAACTTCACTCAAATTTTTCATCGTACAATATGTTGCAGGATCAAGAGTTCCTATAATTTTTTACAATTTGTGATTAAAATATTATTTTTCTCCTTTACTAAATATGTATTTATGTATTATTTACCATTTTCTAAGAACTAATAATTGAATCCTAGGTTTTAGGTAGGAAACTCGGAATAATATGAATTTGAAAATTTCAATTATAATACATATATATTATATTATATTATTTTACTGTACATGTATATGACTTTGAACTCCTCCTAAACGACTGGATCGATATATAATGAATTTTTTTGTATGCGTTTAGGTGCGTCCTGGATGGTTTAAAACTGGTTATAAAAATCCAACATATTAGCATAGTTGCATCTTGCATATGTAATGTAATATGTTGCATATAATGTTGCATAGTAGCATAAGGAAATAAAAAAATAAAAAAAAAAAAATAACCTAGATACCGACTTAGATACTTAGATACTGGTTTAGATACACAAATCTGCCCGGCAGATGCAGTCGGTATCTAGATTATTTATTTATATTTTGTTTTGTTATTTTGACATTTTAATTTTTTGTACGGTGTTTTTTTGATATTTCATTGAACATTGAATATTAAGTTCTTTAAGTTATATTAGTTTAACTTATATTCACATATAAGTTACGTACATAAAACAATGCTACGCCTTATTTGTGGAGGAAATATTGATCGACTGACCCGAAATTCACTAATACTTTTGAACCGTCCATGGGTGCCGTGAGGGGGGTGCAAGGGGGTGCACTTGCACCCCCTTGGCTTTACAAAAAAAAAAAAAAAAAAAAAATGTAAAAATTAAATTAAAAAAATTGAATGGTATTAAAACTATTTTATTTTGTTTAATTATCTACATTATTTCTATTATTTATTATTATACATTTAAACTTATTTTACATTATTGTCTATATATTATATTATTTATATTATGTATTATAATTAGGGCGAATATTTTTATGCATTGGTATGTTTTTTCCACACTTCATACCATGTTGTGGCTTCAGTAACAAAATTTTTATTTATTATTATTATTATTATTATTATTATTATTATTATTATTATTATTATTATTATTATTATTATTATTATTATTATTATTATTATTATGATGTATATAAGAATTATTTAGAAATCAGCATATACACGATGCACCCCCCTAATAAAATTCCTGGTGGCGCCTATGGAACCGTCGTTTTAAATAGACCGACAGAAGATAAAATGACGGACAATCAAAATTTAAGAAACCATGATGCAATCACACTCGCTAATGAAACTGAAAGTGAAGAGCAATACAACGAACGCCGTCGAGCTAATGCATTGAGACAAAGACAAAGGCAAATCAACGCCTACCAACAAGTTATCGACACATTCAGAACAATATGTGAACAACAACGTTTGCAAGTATATAGCGCATTGACACGTGCATCACATCATCGCCTTGTGTTTAAATATGAGTTATAAAATGAGTTTTTCAATATATATTAAATTAATAAAATATACAATAAATAAATACAAATATATACAATGTTTTATAATTATTATAAAATACAAAATAATGCAATTTTAAATACCATTCTTTAAACCAATTACTCTTATCGCATGCCTGCAATAATGACCTATAATTTTATCTAATAAAAATATATAATTATTAATAAATAGGTAATACCCGCCCACGTGCAGTTTATCACAATGTGTATTATTATTATTTTATCATTAGATTTATAATAAATGAATATGAATCAGTAATTAAGTAAGTATGGATATACTTCTTATTTTTTTCCTTATTTCTAAGATTAAGGCTGTTGGAAGCGGCTATTTATTAAGGAGGATTATTTCGAGTAGGAAAAGTGTCTTCAGACATAACAAAAGAGAAAAGAAGAAAAAAAAGACACACATCATTGTAAAACCAATACATTATTCGCTTCGCTCAAAATTTAAAATTTTGACATCACTATACCTACATCAGAAATATAATTTCTTCATGAAATGAAAAAAATTCTTAATCGACATCTTTATTAAATTTAAAGGTCGACCCATTAAAATTATTATTTAATTATATTATAAAAACTAATATTTCACTAATTCTATATTTCACTTAAGGCTGTTGGAAGCGGCTATTTATTAAGGAGTTATGTATAGGCAATATTATAAATTTTTCTCGTTACGCAGTGTGTTTGTGTGAAACGTAAATGATCATTAGTGCGAGTAGATGCGTCGTCAAAGATTGTATAGTATACTGGAAATACCTATACGGGTTAGAAAATACACTAACGGTCACACGCGCATGCACATGTCATTGTTGGATTACTGAAATTATATTTGATCTGAATAACTGTTTAAAAGCACCAAAAGCGGAAGAAAAATTAGCATAGTTTCGATTATCCAATTTTAATTTTGTAAACATATTTGAATTCGTATCCCTCTTTTCTACGTTATGTAGGAAATCGATTTTGAATATTATATCTGGATCGTTCAATATTACATATTATAAGTTTACTGATTTTTCTAATTTTAATTTGTATATTAAAACTACATAAAATAAAAAAAATAAAAAAATATTTTCTACATAACATAGAAAAAAGGTTCACAAGTACAAACATTTTTTCAAAATTAAAATTGAACAATTGGAAGGGTCTTAATTTTTCTTTTGCTTATTGATCTAAATGCTTGAAAATAATATCGACTTCCAACAGCCTTAATAATAATAATTTTAATCTCTGAAAACAGTTTTATTTGGTGAATAATTATTATTATAGTAATATAGATTATAATACTGGAATTGGTAAGTAGTAGATACTTATTATATAATTCTATGGTGGTAAAGATTTAATGCATAAAACTAGTATTACTGTGATTCGGAAAATTATATTTTTGTAAACTGACGTTCTGGAACCATCACAAGTTCCATTTTAGTATCGTATATTTTAGGTACATAATATAAATATTTACATGTATAGGTACCTATTTTAGATTTTGAACGAAGAACGTATAAGTTTTACAATGGTGTGTTAGTTTTTTTGCAATCTCTTTTTTGACACGAACTAATGCTCCGATTACCACGAATAGAATTTGTTTCCGGTAACAAAATGGATGTAGTTGGTACTTTATTGATGCCATTTTTCGAATTTCTAAAAATAATGCCTAGGCCTAGTTCGGTAGCCTTCTTGGTTTGAATTCTGAGGCGATCTATTGTGGATTTGCATATGAAATGGTCAACTCTTATGGGTTATATTAATTCGGTGTGGAGGCCTTGAAAATCAAGCACTCTTTTTATATAAATCAAGTGTTCGGCATCATTTTCTGACATATCGTCATCAACAGGATCTTCTGATTTATTTTTATTTTCATTTTTGGTGAGTACTTCATATTGTTTAGTGGTTCTGAATAATTTGTTTTTGCGAGTTTGAGGGTAGGCGGGGGAGTCTCAGTTTGAGAGTTTGACGAATTTGAATGCAGTCTTTTATTTTATTGGGTCGTTATAAAGCCTTTAGATGTGTTGGTTAATTTAACCGCGATCGATTTGTTTATTTTTTTGATAGTTTGAGTATTATTATTAGTAGATTGTGAGTTTTTGTTACTCTTATTCTTGGTCATTATGAAGGAAATTAAGAAAAATACTAATATCGCTGAAGACAAATAGTTGAACGTTGCGTGTGGCTCCGCAACTTTGCGATAAGAGGTACCGCCGCATCGGCCGGTACCTGTGTGTGTGGTGTGCCCGTTATGCAATTCTGTGATTTGTAGTATAACATAAAAATAATATAAAATAAATTAAACTTTTGAGCACTTAGTGACTGTATAGACCTTACTGTTGCCACTATGTAAAAAAGACAAACTGAATATAACTATACGTGTTATAGTTTAAATTTCAAAAAAAAGAGGAAATAAAAAAAAAAAATGAATAGACACGAGCGAAAAACATCATAAAAATACGGAACGCAGAAATATACGTGTGTTCGAACGAATACCGCCACGGGACAATAGTTATTGATGATACTAAACTATTTAAAACCTAAATTAATACACATGCATATAACTTCAATAAATATCTTAATTATTATTTTTTAATATTATTATGTTATTTAACAATACAAATGATATTAATATTATAAGTTATAATAATTATAATAAATAGTATAAAATATTAAATTATAGGATATATTTAAAAATATATAAAAATAACTTACCATTGTGCTCACCATAAACACCTAGTAAATTAAATCAATGCAAAGTTTTTGAATTATGATCCGATATATGATAAACACAATGTTACTACCTAGTTATAAAATGATTTAAAATTTGTCATATTTGATGTTAATATGAATTATCTAATTATATGTATAAATACACAAGATTACAATTACTATTAAAACGATTAACGAATGTTATTTACGTACCTCTTAAACGATATAATTTATCAAACAAATGTTTTTGACTGAAATTTCCTAATAAAATAGAAATAGAAATCAAATATTCTATTTTTTACATTTCTTTAAATATAAAATAACCATATAAATTATAATAAAAATAATTTGAACATACTCGTACTATTAACATCAAAACCTTTTACATTTAATTTCTCTGAAAAATAAAATTTGTAATTAATTGTTATGGAATCGCTTATAATTTATTTATTTAAATATGTACCGCATAACATGGCATTAATTTTCAGGGGAGGTTTTCATAAAAGCATTAATTGTAGTATTTAATTACACTTATATTGAAATATTTGAAATATGATGTATTTAATATTTACGTATATTTTACTAGTATATATTTTTATATAGGTATAAGGTATACCTATACATATTTTCTATATTATATAATTATTATAAATAATATTATAATATACATTATCATAGGTCATATCATAATATGATGTGATTTATTAAATTAAATAAACTTTTTCTTATTAAAATCATAATTTATTATTAGAAACATAGTATTTTATAATTTTTATTTATTAATTTTATTTTTTATAATTATATAATTTTGATAAAAAAATATTTAATTAATATTTACTTAATTTTTTTAATATTTTAAATGAAATTACTTAATTTTATAATAATAATTTTCTGGATAATTTTGAAAATCTAGTTAATACCTATCTATTCTAATATTTGTTACCTATTAATATTATACTCGTTACTCGTATCTCTACTTCTCAAAGAATATAAAATACCTATATCGATAAAAGTATAACGGAATTAAAATTTTATTTCGTTTCAATTTGCAGTATAATATGACACGCAGATGGCATATTTATTTATCTGCAAGTACCTATAGTACCTATTATGATTGTAATAATGGCATTTTTCTTATTTATTACCAAATATAACCAATAAACTTTAAAATTGTAGATAATTTTAACGTTAAATATTAGTTTTATGGTATAATATTTTAAATATTTAACTTATACTTGTATACCTAGTATGAAAAGTAAAAACCTTATTATTTTTTCTAAAATATCCTAAATGATGAAAAATTTTCGGGGAGGGTTTGAACCCGGAAACCCCCTCCCCCCGTGAATACGGCCATGCCGCATAATAATATATACTTATGAAATGTAAATTGATTATCTTATAGAAAATATTGTAGTAAATTCAGAATTTCACATACCTAATTAAAATTTTTTATAATTTATTATTTAATGTTAGTACAACGGTACTGCTATATATTTTACTAACATTTTTATAATCGGTAGAACTAAAGTTATCAAATTAAAATCACGATTCCATTATATTGGCCATCTATTGTTTGAAAATTTGATAATATAAATATCAATTTATTAATAAATAGGTACATCAGTAATTCAGTAAACAAACGTGAAAAGCAGAAACATTTATATTTATACTCGTACATGGTTTAAATATTTGATAATTATTAATATTAACTATTAGTATTAACTTATTTAGACATGAATTGACATAAAAGGCTATTTAACATGAAGATAAAAAGATTATAGGGAACTTTTAATAATCTATATTATATTCTGTATTAACTATTAATCAATATTTTACTAAAAATTGTATATACAAACTACAAAAATCTGTTTATAATTTTCTAAATCGTATATATTTAGTGTCTCATTTTAATAAATTCAAAATAATCTCCAATACCTACTTATCTTTATCTATTTAAACTAATCAATCACAATTAAATTTTTATGCATACCATAACAAGCTAATAAGTAATAATAATAACAAAAATTTAAATTAAAAAACTTAATCAATTTAAATTATATTTTTGTTTTTTCATATGTTTTAAATTTTTATATATTATACCTATTAGATTTAAAATTGTGTATAACACATTTTAAATCAAAATGGTCCAATACATTCATAAAATGAATAATAAATGTTAAAAATAAAAAAGTTTTATACAATAATCCCATCAAAGTAAACCATTATTAAAATTATCATTCATAAAAAAAAATAATTATGATTTTTTTTCGTATTAAGTTTTTTGTTAAGATTTTTGATAAAATATATTAATATAATATTTATATCCCAAATACTATATTTATTATACTTTATTTATAACGTTGTCAAAGTGACCACAAACTTACCCATATGTCCATATACCATGATTAATATATTTTTTAAGAAATACGTTTTAAATATCATTTGATAAATAATATAAACTTGCCATTCATAAGGTATTCAAAGAAATAATTTCATGGGTAAAATCATTTGGAAACTTGTAATAGTTTTTGAAAAATCAGATTAAGATCACTAAAAATTTATGATTTTGAATGAAACAATAAAAATTGATAAATTTTTTTTATTAAAGCTCAAATACATATTATTTAATTCAGTTCCAAATAATTGTGAATATTTCATTGACGATTTTTAGATTCTGAGCGAAACGAAAAATTTATTGGTTTTACAATGATGTGGGTTAATTTTTTTGTTTTGTTTTTATGTCTGAAAACACTTTTACTACCCGAAATAATGCTCCAATTTTAACATATATTTCTGGTTGAAAAGTGGATATAGTTGGTACTCTTTATTTAAGTCATTTTTTGAACTTCTTAAAATTGACCCTATACGTCATATGATAGAAAAAACAACGAAACAACGTCATTTTTCACTATAATTGAAATTTTTATGAATTAGATTTAAATGTCTCGCAATAACTCGGGAAATTTTGAAGTTCAAGACTTAAAAATTATATCGGGCATTCACATATGGTATATTTATGTGGTAACCGTTACGTTAATTTTTCTACAAAATATAGGACGTAGAATATTTTGTAAAATTCTCGTTTTTATATATATATATATATATATATTATAATCTTTGATAAAATTGGCAATTTTCGGTTTTAAGGTCTGAATATTTTACTGAAGTATACTCACACATTACTTAACATGATATAAAAATATTAGAAAAATTCCAAGTCTCGATTTTTTTTTAAATAAGCTCTTTAAATTTCATATGTTTAGGTTAAACAAAGATCTTAGAATCCATATTTAGTATTCTTCTTATTATTTCTCAATACTTTTACAATAATAATAAATAGAAAAGCTAAAAAATTTGGATATGTTTTGAAAATTTTATTAAAGTATAGTGACATATAGTTAACAAATTTTTAACATATTAGGAAAATTTTCAAACACTCAATTTTTTTTATAGGTGTATACATTTGAAATTTTAGAAAAATTATTTATATTGAACGTAGAAACTAATAAATGTAAAAAATTTAATCAGTAGGTACATAATTATCTGATGAACTTCGCTCATAATCGTTTTTTGAATGTAATAATTTATTATTGCATTCAAATTGTAATCAAAATTCAACACTATCCTCTTTACATTTTTATCCCTGCCACACCAGTATCCCTTCATTTTTTTTTTTTTTTTTTTTTTTAACTATTTAAAGTATAAAAAGCAAGTGGAAGGAAAACAAGTGAAAGAGGATAGTGTTGCATTTTGATTAAAATTTGAATTCAATAATAAATCATTAGGTACATTAAAAAAATGATTCTGAGCAAAGTACTGTCAGATTTGAGTATTTAGAAGACTAATTTAGTAATTTAGGGGTTTATGGGTAAATGTATTGAACATAGAGACTATTAAATGTAAAAATTTTAATCAATACATATGTTATTTTATGAGCTTCGGTCAAATTATTATTTTCACGAATGTAATGATTCATCATTGCATTTAAATTTTAATCATTATTCAACATCAACACTATCCTCTTTACACCTGTATCCATTCCAGGAGCGTCTAAACACAGGAATGCACCTTATGCCTACTGCGCATGCACGTATTTTTTTCACTATCATCATGTTGAGCTAAATAAACGATACGATAAAAAAATGGAATTTAATTTCGACATTTGTAAAAGTTAATTTTCCACCATGTATACCCTTACAAGGCATTTGAAAAATAAACATAATATAGCAAATGAAGTAAAACAAAACTCATCTAAATGCATTTCTTGTCCCGATCAAATATTTTATAAAAAAAAATTGTTATTAATTAATCATTTAAATGATCATCTTCATTATGGTATTATGAGTATAGAAAAAGAAATAATTAATTTTTTAAATGTATCTGGTATGTATTATGATACGATGTAATATAGTGATTTGATACAATATATTGATAACAGCTCAACATGATGATAGTGGAAAAAATACGCGCATGTGCTGTAGGCATAAGGTGTATTCCTGTGATTAGATGTTCCTTCCATTCCACAGCAGTATCAGCTCTTCTTTTTATATTACCATTGTGGGTTTCAACTTTCAAGTTAATAAACCTAAATATTCGTCTTTCATCTAAACATTTTATACCTAGCAATCTAGATATTAAATGTCAAAAATTACCAGTACCTACTATATTTTTAATAAATCATTAAATAATGATACATAAGAAAAATTATTGAATAATTATTTATAAGGATTTTTTCGGCATTTTATGTAAACAAATATTACTTACTTTCTCTATCTCGTTTGAAATTTTTATATTTAGCACCTAAATATATAAAAATAATGTTTTTATAAATAGTTTAATAACATTATTTTAATATTTTTACTCTGGCTCATTTAGCTTTGTTTATAGACATGCGTATACGGCGAAATTAAAACGGCATTATCTGACTGAACTTCGCTCAGAATCGTTTTTTCGATGGTATATCAATGCATTCAAATTATAATTAAAATTAAACACTATGATTGCACAGCCGTATCCCATCCCTTGCTTTTCCTACTTTATTTTGATTATTTATACTCATATAAATGTAATAAATCAATCTAAATTCACAAATGACGCTTCTCGCGAACTTACTAGGTCAGGTTTAAGATCACTCAAAACCACTTCCTAATCTCACCAGTATCAGGTTTATGAGGTAGGTTTTATTAGTATTTTGTAGTCCCTTGAGTCGTATTCCCGTTCTCAAGAAAAGGGTCGCGAAGTGGTGTTTGAGGAAGGGAGCGGAGCCGGCAGACGAAGCGAGCTATCCCTTCCTCTTGAGAACTATAAACTATTTTGAAGACTCAAACACACTCAAAGGTCGTAGTATTTGCTACCCAACATAGCAGTTACATCGTTACATGCGCCGTGGAACGTTTTATTATATCGCCGTATGCGATGCCATTACATTCCGACAACTATTTCTTTGTCGCTTTGTTATCCGTCGTTTGGTTTATTTCTCCCCTACTTTTTTGACGTTACCACGCTTTTAGACATGATCATCGTCTACACTCTCGTTTCATCCTTTGCTTTTATTGATACACGTTTGAGCAGTCCAAGTGTTTCTCTTATTGCATATACGAATTTTGACACGAACCTTTTCGTCGTGTCCCGTCAGTTCTTTATACATTTTGAGAATTTGAATATACGTGTTACGTTTCATTTACTAAGTAGGTACACTTGGATACCTTTTCGTCGTCTTGTAGTGTTACCACGACATCCAAATTGATATTGTTATCTGTTTGGTTTCAGTGCGTGCAGTTGCCATTGTATGATTCACGTGAGTCAATCTTCGCCGCCCAATTACCAGCCATCATAATCACGATTTCAGTCTGCCATCAGTCAGGACTTGACGTCTTGTATTATATTTATGTTATGGTTTATTATGTACATCACTTATTTTTAAATGGCCTTTTTTTCAATATTTGTCAATTTATTTTATTTTCAATACAGTCCACTATTTATAATATAAATAAATAAATCCTTGTTTATTTCTTACTACAATATTACTTATTTTTATTTTATTCAAATTTGTTCAGACTCCAGTCCTTCATTCCATACATACGTGGCATGTTTTTTTCCTTCGACATTACGTAAACACATCATATTAACAACAACCGCAGATAATAATTAAATTCACCTTTTCGCGCGACGTCCGTCTCAAAAATCATTTTAAATTCAAAATTCAATATAATATATAAGAAATGATTAGATAATGTAATTATTATATTTATCTCACCAATTAGAAGTACACTATCATAATCTAAAATAATAGTTATTGTTTATATTGAAGTCATTTAAAAATGTATAAAACTATAAATATTAAAGACGTTATAAATACTAATTAAATTTTTATAACATTAAATCAATTATTTAGATAAAATTACAGATATTAAATAGGTAAATACCACTTTTGATATTATAGTAACTTTTAAAATCGATAAAAATATATTTCATATGTACCTAATTTGAATGTGTTTAATATACAATATTTAATTTTGAATTTTTAGTAATAGGTTATTGTGTAAAACAGAAATTTACATTTCAGAAAATATAGAAATTAAATCAATGAATTATTTGATTTATTGGATTTTGTCTCTATTATAACATATGTATAACAAAATGTCCATGTGCCATGTGCAAGAGCTCTTTGCAGTTCTTCACAAGACGGTTACTAAATCGTCCGCCAATAAGTCATAGTAAACGTGCGTTGGCTGTTGAGTATATGATAATGTAAATATAGTAAATTATAATGCAAATATTTATATATAACATTTTATATAGGTAAATAATTTTTTCATAAACATGAAATCTATTGTAGAGATATCTTATGAAAGTGTCAATATAAGAAGTTTATTTATTAATTAATTTTTATTATAAACTAAAAATTGTCATTTGAGTTAAAAAGTAATATTAATCTTAAGGGGAACGGAAACGATTTTATTCTTCCTATGTTAATAACGCTAAAACGCGATTACTATTTACGCGGTTTACTCTGGACGAATTTTGAATTTTTTTTTTTTTGTTAGGGAAGAAAAATTAGCATAGTTCCGATTATTCAATTTTAATTTTGTAAACATATTTAAATTCGTAGCCCTCTTTTCTACGTTATGTAAGAAATCGATTTTGAATATTATATCTGGATCGTCCAATATAACATATTATAAGTTTACAGATTTTTCTAATTTTAATTTGTATATTATAAATACATAAAATAAAAAAATAAAAATTATTTCCTACATAACATAGAAAAAAGGTCCACAAGTTCAAATATTTTTTCAAAATTAAAATTTAACAATTGGAAGGGTCTTAATAATTATTCTTTTGCTTATTGATCTAAATGCTTGAAAATAATATCGACTTCCAACTGCCTTAACAAATTATTTGTATAATTTGATTATATTTACTTTATAATACTGTAAATTATAAATAATTACAATATTCAAAATTAAATTAGATTGATGGGGACATAAAAAAGAAAATAATGAAGATTTATATATCTTTTTCAAAATTTACAAACAAGAGGTGAATAACTGATATATTAAAAAATTTGAAATCATGAAAGGTAATCTAAAGCAAAGTTTTAACAATTGTTTTTACAATTCAAAGTTAAAGTTATTTATGGTCTGTGCTAATATAATAAAAAATTAATAGTAATTAAAAATTGTGAAGTCATGAATAATAATACCATCTTTCTCATTTGGTTCAAGTTCTGTAAGTATAAATTAAAATACATAAAATATATTATAATCTCTTACGTATTATATACTTAACCATAATTTATAATAATTATTATATTATTATATATATATAATATGATATAAACAAATTTACATAAATATTTAATATTTTTATTTAAATAATATAGGTACGAGTATAAGATAGATATAGGCATAGGTAATAATTATTTTTAATATTATACATTTACTATTAAAACAAAACCAAAAAAGTTTTATAAAGTGTTCTACTCTCTTCAACTCCTTTTTAAGTTAAATATTTGTATAGACACTAGGTCCCCTATTATAATTTATTTTATTTTATCTTCACGAAAATTATGTTACCAAGATAACATTTTACAAAATAAATGTAACGGTTCCAACCGCAGATATATAGTACATATTTGAACATCAAAAAAAATTTCAAGTGTCTAAGTAGAAAATTGCCTAAGTTATTGTGAACTATTAAAATCATATTCGCCGAAATTCATTTTTTGTGAATAATGCCGTATTTTCATCAATTTTTGGTAGTTTTTCCTTTGGTATAGGATCAATTTTGAGAAATTCAGAAAATGACCTAAATAACGTACCAATTACATCGATTTTCAACCAGAAACATGTCCTATTCGTGAAAATCTGAGCATTATTTCGGATATAGTATTTACATACAAAAAAAAGAAAAAGACACACCCATCATTTTAAAAACAATAGATTATTAATCAAAATCTAAATGAATAAAAGCATTTTCGCTTTGATCAAAATCTAAAAATATTAATTGTGGATGATATTTAAATATTTAAGTAATAATTAATAAAACACGATATGCCGTGCCTATGTTTTTAAATAGACGGTGGCAACATTATTACCGATATACTACTTATATTTTATATTACCTACTAAAAATAGTAAGTTTTTTATGGATTACGGTACCCTTTAATATTTAATATTTCCTATTATATAGTATTATGGAATCCAATAAAAGAAGGAAAATTTAAACTTACCTATTGGATCGCCTTTTTTATACTCTTCTAAATGAGTATGTAAAAGTGTAAGATATTTATCAAATTATAGTTTATTCATATTAAATAGGGTTTAAATTATTTAAAACTTAATATAAAAAATCATATAATCAAATTCATAATTGTAGATGGTGCTTTTTACGAGCCAAAATAAAAAAGACGAGCTGATATCCTGCCGCAGGAATATTGGTGTGCAAATCATATTATTTAATTAGAATTAGAATTTGAATGCAATGATAATAACCATTGCATTCGAAAAAACGATTCTGAGCGAAGTTTAGTCAGATAATGTAGTAGGTAATGTCACAGATATATAAAATAACTACCTAACCTACTAACTAACCTCGTAGATAGCCGACTCCAGTTTATGAGAGAAGTAGGCAGCCAAATGCCAACAGGGCAATCACGTGATCACTTATAATAATGATAAAAAATTCAACAATAAAATTGTTTATATTTGTATATATTCAAATATATAAAAAATAAAAATTGATTGGTATATAAAACAACATTGTTTTATAGATTATAGGTAATTAAATTATAATTTATAATTTATTATTATTCATATATTTCATTAAATAAACTAGTACCTATATTATTCCAATTTGTGTCAATTTGTGTAATTATTTTACAAGTTTTTAATAAATTATCTATAATAAAATGATTGTTTCATGTTCTGTTCACGGTTGTGTAAATAGACAAAAGAAAGGCAGTAATATTCATTTCTTTTCTTTTCCTTTAAAAAATCCAAAATTAAATCAACAATTTATTAATGTATATGTTATCTATTTTAAGTTATCCTATATTGTTATCTACCCCACTATATGAGTAAATGGACACTTGTACGTGAAAAAAAAAAAAAAAAAATATATCTATATATATATAAATATATATATATATACATATACGAGTATATGATTATATATCTGTCATAATATTTAATTTTTAATTTTTATTATTCACTATCACTTTTTGACTTTTGTTATCATGAAATATTTATGTAAACATTGCTCTGTTCGTATATGGCGTCTTACTTCACAATTTTTTCCAAAGGTAATAGGAAGTCAGCTATCTAGTTGTTTTATATATCTGTGAGTAATGTAGATTAATATATTGCCGTATTTCGTCATTCAAAATTACAAGTTTGCCTCCTAGGAAAAATTATGGGGAGTCAGTGGCCACCGTTGTCCCCACCTTTCTCCGGCGCCACTGTATATATAATATACTATATATCTTATATTGATGTACTCAAATGGATTCCGAGTCATACACGTATGTAGTATATCGCATTCAATGACAAGCAAAATTCATTGTCCGACGAACATATACTCGTATATTATAAAACAAAGGACGACACCAAGAACCGCACGTAGTATTGCTACGTAGATACACGATCGTGGACGCCGACAAACAACGACGACACAATCAGCGAACGACTGTTCGCGAAAAAAATATTATAACTTTTTCCATCGATATAGCTGACCCGACAAAATCCCAACCTTTAATCAATGCGGCTCGTATGCGAAAATTATTATAAATTGAACAGTAATCATCTTATAAAATATGAAAATATAACTTTTTTTATTCTTTAAGTATTGTTAAATATGAGTACATCAGTACATGGAGTGCACACCTACAATTATATGATAGTTTTGATGGGTCTATATCTTAAATTAATGAAGGTGTTAATTTTTAGTTATTTTTTTATTTTACTATCAAGAAATTGTATTTCTCGTTTTTCTGCCTTATCCATTCCGTATACTCTTTGCAATTATATTTCCTCCCTTTTCTCCCATAGATTTTTAACTTTTACATCCCCATCCGGTTTAGTTGTCAAACGCGTGTCCTTTAGAGGTCTTCCTCGAGGTAGCTATCTTAGCCCCTTATTATTTAATATTTATATGTTACCATTAAGTACTACTCTTTGTTCTAATTATTTTAATTCTTATATTTACGCTGATGATATCGTCCTTTTTTCTTCTCATAAATTTCTTCATCAATCCATTAACAATCTTTTCCCCCTCACTATGCTAAATGGTATAGAACTATTTCCCCTACTATTCCTCGTAAACCGTGGTTCTGGGACCTCGATCTCCCCAGAGACTCTATCGTTAAATTTTCGCGTCTTCGTTCTGGTCACAATCTTCTTCCTATCCATTCTTACCGTTTAGCGCTCAATTCTTCTCCTTCATGCACTTTACATTCTTTCTCAGCCGACTGTGATTTCCACCACATTATTTTCGATTGCCCTTCTCATTCTCTTGACCGTTCTGCTCTCTTTTCTCACCTCTCTTCCTTTGGCTACTCCTCACCTGATACCACTCTTCTCCTTAACACCCGCTTCACTCATATAATTAACTGTTTAATTCATTTTATCCTTAACGCTGGCTTCTTAATTTATCACTGATATTAATGTTTCATATCTCTCTTTTTTTTCGTTTGTTTATATAGTCTTGTTTTTGTTTTTATTTGTCTTTTTTAATTGTTATTTATTTATTTTTTTATTGCTATAATATATTTCAATAAATGCTATATAAAAAAAAAAAAAAAAAAAAAAACGTTATAAATTTATAATTAATTAATATTAATAACTTGAATAGCTTATATCGTATTATTAGTACTTACTGTAAAATAAACATGAATGTAATATTTGTAAAGAAATATAATAATTTTACTTACTACCTGTTTTGGTATTTGTATAATCATATGGATCTAATAACATGTTTCTTGAATTAAAATTATTATAATTGATTTACAATTTTACACTATTACAATTGAAACTGGGCGTTCTTATAGGACAGAATTCATAAGATAATAAACAGTTTGCTACTAATATAATTACGTTCTTATATTAGATACTGAGCGAAGCGAAAAATGTATTGGTTTTACAATGATGTTTGTCTTTTTTCTTTTTTTTTTATGTCTGAAGACACTTTTACATTTTACTACACAAAGTAATGCTTCGATTCTTCGATTTTTACGAATTGTGTTTTTTTCACATTTTTTTTTTATTTATCTAATATTGTATTATATTATTATAGATTTAAAATTTCTTATTAATTCGTATGACGCAAATGTCTAAGGGACTTTAGCACTTTCCCCCTTGTGCTGTAATTATTGTTATTATTAAATAACAATAAATACATAATATATTGTTTAAAAATATGTAATAAGTATACATTTTGATAAATCATCATGTTATAGCCCACCTCCACAATTTAGGACTTCTGAATTTCCGCCTATGGGTACCTAACCAAAATAAAAATAAATATGATCCACAATTTTTCAGATTGTTCCTGTGCATGAGAGAAACAACCCATAGACACTCCTAGACTATTAATGTTTACGCTTAATTAAAAATGCATTGTTATAAAAAAATAATTTAGTTAGAAATATGTTTATTAGATATACACAATTTTCTATTAAAGAAATAGAAGAATGTTTTAAATACCTAATTACAATTTAAATATATAAATAATTATTAAAATTATTATTCTATATATTTAAAATAAGGTATAAGTAAAACAAAATAATAATAATAATATATAAATAGTTATTATACTCACATACAATTACTCCAGTATCTGATACTATAAGAAAACATATAATAAATTATTAACACGTGGAAACTCTGAGTTTTAATAAATATTATATTTTTATACAAAATATTTGTCCAGGATATTATTAAATAACCTATCAATGTGAGAATGAAAGATATAAATAATGAGTGTATATAAGTATATTTTACACAATGTTAAAATGATTTATCTTCTATTAAATATTTGGTATAATTAATAGTTTATAATAATTTTTTAATCATACCTTCTCCATATATAAAAGAACTATAATCTATTAACATTAAAAAAAATCAGATTGCAATTTCGAGTATATCAACCTAGGTATCTAATATTATATATTATCTTAATATACAATAGAAAATATAATATGTTAATAAAAATAATAAATTATATTATAATTTTAAATTTTTTCAATCAAAATTATATCTAAATTTAATTGTTATACTCGTATTCGATTTAGAATTTAATTTTTAAAATTAAATTAAATTATATAAAATAAATTGAATCATATTTTTAAATTTATATTCTCACAGTAAATTAAAATAAATAATACCAATTAAAATATATACCACTATTCAAATATATAATAACATTATAATTGATATGAATACATTAATGGATTTTAATAAATAATTAAAACATTTGTATCGAAATTTAAAAAAAAAAAAAACGGTACTATTGGATAAAATACAAATATTATTATTTTGTCTTTTCCTGTTTACATTTACAATTAGATAGACCAAGTAATTTATAAATTTCCTAAAATTTAATTAAATTAATTTAAAAAAAATTATAATACATTACATTTTAGTCGACAAAACATGTAAGGTGTTAATAACACTCCTGAAATTTTAAATATAAAATTATTACGTATTTAAATAAATAAAAACCCAAATCCACAAAAAATTACTTTTATTTAAACAAATACTTATTTCGGTAACAAAGTTACCATTATTAGTGCAAAACACAGACTCCGTGTTTTGAGTTAGAAAATTATTTTATATTAACGAAATTGCCTTATCTAATCGGTAACAAAGTTACCATCATCAGTGCAAAACACAGACTCTGTTTTATTTATTTAAATATATTTTCCACAAGTATAGGTATATGTAAATTTTTCATGAAACATAAATACTTATAATGATAATTTGAAAATAATTCCTATTCATTTAAATTTTACTGGTTATTTATTCATTCCCTATTCAAAAATTATTATATGTATTAATACAATATAATCACATAATATGGAAAAGATTAAAACAGTATTATCATTTAATGTTAACATTTTTTTTTTAATTTTATTTTTTTAAATATTTTTTTAAAATTATAGTTAAAAATATAAATAAATATTATAAGTGATATTTGATTAAGAAATAATAATTAAATTATTTATTTCTTCAGAAAGGAAAAAAATTTATATTATTTCTTTTTATAATTTTATATTAACGAAATTGTTTTAATAAGTATTCTTTAAAAATATAATAAAATATTTTAAATTGTACATAAACAAAATCTGATTCTAGATAACAATTGGTCGTGCAATAGATTACTGTGAATTGTCACGTATCAATGTATCATATACCTACATTGTCATTGATCACTGTCATGAGAAGTACATAAATAATAATAATAACAATAATAATCATAATAAAAATTAATTATGTATAAAATATTATTTATAAATTGATATAAAACTATCTCTCTTCAACACATAGGTATAAACTTAATATTAGTAGCTGAATATCCCTAAACTATTAACCATCTGTTTATTGTATAAATGTATAATCAATGGTAATAATTTTAATTATATCAAACTGAATTTCGGTTAAAATAGTTTTTTGAATGCGATGATTTTCCATTGTTTTCAAAGATTAATAATTGTAATAAAATATTATTCTAAATCTAAACCATCACTGTTATCCTTTTAAATACCTAATAATAATTTATTTATTCTTTATTAAGTAGGTATTTAAAAGTTTTTTCGTAGTACATAAACTTACCATTAAAAATAACTTGCTCTCCCAAATAAAATGCGTACCTCGCCCAAGCTATTAATAAAAGAATAATAATAATAATGAATTACCTATATTTATTAAATGACTTAATTCAAATGAAAAATGATATATCTCTATTATAATAAATTAATAAATAACTTCATTTACATGTCATTTGCCTAATAAAATTTATTATCGTTAAATTTTTATCATTATAAATTATTTATAATTCTACCATATTATATTTATGAAATATCATTTATCAAATTTAAATATTTAGTTATCAGTTAGTCTATAATAGTAATATTATTGCATACATTAAATTTGAAACATATTAATATTTGTATAATTAAAGAAAATAAACTTACTTGGTAATTGTTTTAAAGCATTATCCACTACATCTAAATAAATAATTATAGTAATTTAATTGTTGGTACATCTAAATTTTGGATAAGACAAAAAATTTACTGGTTTTTAATGGAAATATAGTTATTTTTATTTTAAAAATCTTAGCAAAACGAATAATGTTTTCATATTATAGATTGATATATAGGGACATTTAAATTTTTTTTATGTATTTATACAAAATTATAGAAAAGTTGGTTAGACAAAATCGATTACTATTAATAATTAAATTTATATAGCTGGAATCGAATAATATCGAATGTATAATATAAATAAGAAACCTTTGTTTTATATCGGTCTAACCGGTTAGTGTAGTAGGAAATAGCCAGCTGATTGCTACTTAACTGGATACGATTTGATTAAAAACACTGAATGATACTCTGTACTGTAAGGTACGAGGCGTCTAACGGTCCAGCACATTATCATTTCCTACATAGGATGTTACGCCTCTTAAATGATGCTTAGTTTTATTATTATTTTTTTTTTTTATATATATAAATAAACAGATAATAGAACAAAAAAAAAATATAAATGTAACAGTAGGTAGTAAAACAAAAAATTACAAAGTGAGACAATCACAACAAATATTTAAATTGATAAAAGCCTCCGTATAACTAAAGTTATTATATTCACGCATCATCTTTATTATGGGCGCATTTTTACTAAAATTAGAATTACTGATAGATAAACATAATTTACTCTGAAACCTAGTGTTACTGGGAATATGTATATTGAGACGCTTAAGTAAACGGGGGGCGTCGACTTCACCATTCAATAATTTATCAATAAAAGTTATACTGAAACGCTCTCGTCGGAAGTTCAAAGACTCAAGATTAAGAACTCGATTACTGGACCATAATAATGGGAAGGATGTGAAATATTAAGAGAGTAACCAGCAAAACCTAGGAACCTATTTTGCACACTATTAATTCGACGCTTATCAACAGCCGTGTAAGGTGACCTATATTCTAAAATTGATCGCACAAGAGAGGTATATAGAGCAACTAAACAATCATGAGATTTTAAATTCAAAGAATTTTGACGAATAAAACCAAAAACGCGCAGAACTTTACCAACTACGAAATCAATACGAGGTCGAGAGTCTAGGGAGGGAAAAAAAAAAAACCTAAATCATTAACTTGATAAACACGTTTTAACTGTACATTATTAAGACAGTAAATGTAACTAATTATATTACGAGTTCGGTTAAAAGACATGACCATACATTTATTAACATTAAGAGATAACCCGATAGTATTGCACCAAGTGGCAAATATATCAAGAACTTTTTGAAGAGTCAAACAATCATCCGTCTTAGAAATCTTGTGGAAAATTTTAGCATCATCAGCAAATAAGATGATTACTAACCTAACCAGCAAGGAGATGCAATAGAAAACAAAAAAAGCAAGGGAAGAGATACAGGTGTGCAATCATAGTGTTTAATTTTAATTATAATTTGAATGCAATGGCAAACCATTTCATTCGAAAAAACGATTCTGAGCGAAGTTCCGTCATATAATGCCGTTTTTTCGTCATTTTTTTTCATAACATTTTCGATGTACTAAAAATATAAAATTTAAACAGCTATAAAAAAAATTGAAACTAGGGATTTTTATGTAAATAAAAAAAATACTTCAGTAAAATTATCAGACCTTGATGCCAAAAATTGCCAAGTTTATCAAACATTATATACGTAAAAAGGAGAATTTTACGAAATATTCAAAGTTCAATATTTTGTAGAAAAATGAACGTAACACGGTACCAAAATTTTACCACATATTAATATATGGTAACTTATGTAAATACCCAATAAAAATTTTAAGTCTTTAACTTCAAAATTGCCTAAGTTATCGTAAAATATTGAAACCGAATTCGTCGAAATTTCAGTTTTCATGAAAAATACAAATAAACTTTTTCTTCAAATTCTCGAATTCTCTAGCTAATTCTAGAGAATTGGAAAAAATCACCTAACAATATTATGTATATATAACCGAATAATTCGTTAATTCTCATTATAGACCTTAGCCTTTGATCAATAATCTATGATCTGCGATATGAATATATGATCAACCCCAGGGAGGTGCTCAAAGAAATATTATAAGATTTACGATGGACATTTCTGTTTATATAGATGGTTATTGGTTGCTATTAGTTACAATAATATTATTTTGGTTGCTATTACTAACAATAATATTTATATTATCACTATGGTTACTATTATAAACAAATTTATCCGATGAATTAAATTTGTCGAAGGAAAAATGTCCTTTTTTCGTTCTTTTTCTGTGTGACATGAGGTCAATTTTGGGAAATTCGAAAAATGACTTTAATAAAGTACAAACTACATCCAATTTGTAATCGAAAAGATACAACATTCGTGAAAATCGGAGCATTATTTCGGGTAGTAAAAGTGTCTTCATACTTAAAAAAAAAAAACAAAAAACAAAAAAAAAAAAGCAAGGGAAGGGATACAGGTGTGCAATCATAGTGTTTAATTTTAATTATAATTTGAATGCAATGGCAAACCATTTCATTCGAAAAAACGATTCTGAGCGAAGTTCCGTCATATAATGCCGTTTTTTCGTCATTTTTTTAAATATTATAAGATTTACGACGGAAATTTCTGTTTATATAGATGGTTGGCGATTGCTATTACTCTATTAGTTACAATAATATTATTTTGGTTGCTATTAGCAACAATAATAATATTATTACTTTGGTTGCTATTAGTAACAATAATATTTATATTATCACTATGGTTACTATTATAATCAAATTCGTTGAAGGAAAAATGTCTTTTTTTCGTTATTTTTTCGTCCTTTTTCTGTGTGACATGAGGTCAATTTTGGGAAATTCGAAAAATGACCTTAATAAAGTACAAACTACATCCAATTTGCAATCGAAAACATACAACATTCGTGAAAATCGGAGCATTATTTCGGGTAGTAAAAGTGTCTTCATACTTAAAAAAAAAAAACAAAAAAAAAAAAAAAAAAGACCCACATCATTGTAAAACCAATACATTCTTCGCTTCGCTCAGAATCTAAAAACATAAAAAAAAAAGACACACATCATTGTAAAACCAATACATTCTTCGCTTCGCTCAGAATCTAAAATACTATTTATAAAAATATTAAACAATAAAGGACCTAAATGACTACCTTGGGTAACTCCACTAGGCGTAGGAAAGACAAAAGATGATTTCCCAAAGAGATAGACAAACTGGCTTCTCCCACTTAAATAAGATTTAATCCAAGACAAAAATGGTTCGCCAACACCTAGACGATCTAATAAATAAACTTGAGTGTAAAAAAGCCTTAGAAAAATCGGTATAAATTACATCAACTTGTAATTTAGTATTCAAGGCATCGTGGAGACATAGGAGATAAAATCAAGAGAACAAGTAACAGTGGAAAGTTTGGGGAAAAAAGCATGCTGGTCAATTGATAGGATTGACAAAAATTTACGCTCAATATGTTTTAAAACAATTGATTCAAAAATTTTACCAATCAGGGGCAAACACAAAATAGGCCTATAGTTTTTGACGTCAGATGAAATACCATGTTTCAAAATAGGAGTGACTCTGCTAATTTTCCAGTAAGATGGAAAAACGCCTGTACTGAGGGACTTATTGAATATCAATGAAATAGGAATATAAAGAATATCACGACAACGGTGACCGGTCAAAATATCTCCGCAAAAATATCTCCAACCAAAATATCTTTATTCAATAATATCTCCTGTTAAAATAACTGCAAATTCGAATATTATTGAATGCTGAAAATTTTCCCTATAGCGCTATATTTTATAAGTTATAAATTTAATTTATCAATCAAATCGACAAAAATTACTATATTCTGTAATTCTGTTTACCTACTTGTATAGTTGTATAAAGTACAAATAATGGAGATAACATTGTAAATGTATTTAATTATCACTATTCATAATATTCTGATCTATAACTGTATACATACTGTAGGTATATCTATATCTACTTATTATGTGGATATATTATTATAGTATAAAAATATATGGTTATCAAAATCCCATCTCATAATAATTTATATACCTGTACAAGAGATATTTTTGATTGGAGATATTTTTGACTGGAGATATTTTTTCGGAGATATTATGACATGGAACTCACGACAACGGTATAAAAACAAAGCAGATATCCCATCAGGACCTAATCCACGTGTATTTGATAACGAATTGAATGCTTCACAGGATACAATAACGTTAGACGGAAGCAAACTAAAGTTAATGGCCTTAAAATACTATTAAATTTAGTATTTATATAGAATCACTCTGTTTCACTAATATAATATGTATATATACTTATAACTAATGTATTATTATTGTATCACTTTGTAAATTGCCTGTTAAGACGTTAATATAATAATGTATAAATAATAATAACAATATTGTATTATTATATAAATGTATAAAAATTATTTGTTATTCTCAATACAATATCAATTTATTCAGAAATTTCTCTTTTACCTTGTGTTAAATTTAATACAATCGGAAGGTTAGGTTTCACTAAACAAATAAATAATAATATTTTTATATTAAATTGGTTTTATAATATTCTGTGCTTTATTTATTTTGAACATATCTAAAAACAATTAGAAATATTGGTCTCACTACCACAAAGCAGAGACATATCTAGGATTTTGTAGCCCTAAGTAGGTACACATTTTTTTCATGTTCATCAATCATTATATAAATAAAAATGAGAATTTTACAAAATATCGCCCTATATTTTCTAGAAAAATGTAATAGTACGGACGTATTCTCCCCACACCAATATCAGCTCTTCTATTTAATATAGAATAATAATTATATAAAATACAATTATATAGCATTTTAAATAATTGGACATTTATATGAAAAATATTATTTATTTATTTAAACAAGTATTCCTAATAATAATTAAAATATTGGATCAATATTTATTTTTAATCAATTTACACTTACAATCTGCAGGAGGGCCCATAAAAAAAAAATTAATTAAGCAATCCATTTGATTACGGCTACCTATATTAAGAAAGTAATTTATTAAGTTGTATTAGGTATAGAAATAATATAATATATAGGTATATTATATTCAAGAAGAATAATTATTGATTTTATAACCATCAACGTTAAAAGTTAAATAGGTAATATAACATTATTTACGAAATTTTTTATGAATACTATCTATAACAAAATAAACAGATAATAATAAATTTGTAAAAAAATAATAATTAACTTATTATTAATTAATACTTCAATTATTATTGATTGCAATAATAATTTATTATTATATTTATTTATATATTATAATTAATATTTAAGTAGGTAATTAATTATAAATAGATTACGTTTACATGCTTCTTGATGTTCTAATTTATTATAACATTAATATAAATACATGTTAATATTAAGTATTTGGTAAAAAGTATTCAATAGGTTATCATATTTATTATATTCTAATATATTATATATTTTTAGAAAATTCACTTCTTCTACTTTCATTGAATTCCATTTTAAATTAAATAATTCTCACGATCTACAACGGGTGGACTTGAAACTAATAGTATTGTGTTATATGAATAAGTAGGAAGACTAGGAAGTAGTTGACTAAAATATAGAGATAGGTATAAAAATTGACAAACGTAGATAGTAGCTAGTATTTTATTAATTTTAAAAGATGGTGGTTCAAATCATATAATATACATTTTTATATGTTTGTATATTTACAAAAATGTAATAGAGCTAGAATTATAATCATTGATTATATAGACAATAAACAGCTTACTAAACGATATTTCAGTGTCATAAATAAATATTCCCAATAAATGGGGTTAAGGAATTCAAACAATTATTAAAATTGTTATTTTACTTTGACATCTTCTGTAATAGTTGAGTGCTGGTCAGAGAAGAGTTTAAATATATATATATATATATGTTAGTTATTATTAATTAAATTAATCTACTTTGGAATTAAATGTAATTTAATCATAATAAGGTAATTAATAATAGTTCTTAGGTAGGTACCTAAATAATAAAATTACACATATTATCTATGTTATTTGCTGCTATAATAACATTAATTTTCACTTTAGAGTATTTTCGATATTAAAAATATGAATTTTGAATAACATATTAATATGTAAATATTAAATTATCACAATAATATAAAGAAGTAGATTCCATTTTTTACTTAAATAAAAAAAATACATAAAAATTGCAGGCATCTTTATGAAACTTGTAGGAATATTAGATTCATCAACATTCTGCAGAGATAATTAAACCTTTAAATTATTAGCTTCTATTAAATTTCTTGTAATATCAAAAAAATATTATTTATTTATAATTTTATACACGATACATTTATTTTTTAATAAGACAGAAAAGGTAAAATTAACCATAGGATATCTGATGTAAAAAAAAAAAAATATATATATATATAACATAAACATTTCCATTTTTTGCAAAGATATTACAATTAGTAAGAGTTCTAGTTTATCATGTAGATATATAACATAAATAATTTAGTTACTCGAATCGACATCAGCGCAATCATTATATGTTATACTCGTATTTATTAAAAATATTATAACTATTATATTATATAGAGAAAATTTCATTATTAGAATTTACTTAAAAAGTTCCTTTAATCACAATAATACAATATGTTCTATCTTATGCTATAATGATTAAATTATCATAAAATGAACTCTTTTTATTATTATAATTTACATAGGTGGACAACGTTATATTATTTACGTCATATCCTTTATATACAATTCAAATATTACGTAATATTTGTTACTTTTTATAGTTTGTGATTTACGCACGTAATACGTATAAATAGAACAAGATTGAAAAGTTATATGCGTAATACTGTACAATTATAAGCATACAATTTTTTTGATAATAAAGTTCTGATTGTTCATCATTCATCCTAATGGCCTTTAGGGAGATTTATATTTTTTTCCAGGCTTAAATCGACTACCCGGAGGGAACTGCGTTAACATTACTTCCTTCTGGCCGCCATTATTTATTGATAATAATTAATAATAATACTTACAATCAAATTAATAAATTGCAATTAACAAGTAGAATATAAAAAAAGAGCTGATACTCCTGCCGCACAGGATACAGGTGTGCGGATCATAGCGTTTAATTTTGAAATTTGAATGCAATGATAAACCATTGCATTCGAAAAAACGATTCTGAGCGAAGTTCAGTCAGATTATAATTTTCGTTTGAACTAAAAATATCAACTTAAAACGGCTATAAGTCCTATATTTAGTAAAAAAATTTAAAATCGGTTCCAAAATTTTACCACATATATATAATAGCTATGTGAACACCCAAAAAAATTTTCAAGTCTCTAACTTAAAAATTGCCCGAGTTATCGTGAAATATAGAAATTGAATTCGTCAAAATTTCGTTTTTTCTACCGCTTATAGTCAATTTTGAGAAATTCGAAAAATGACCCAAATAAACAAGCACGTATTCAGGATCAATTTTCGGGGGGGGGGGTTAAAATTTTTTAATATATGAAGTAAAAATAAATGATTATATTATACGTAGTTATATATGTAGTTAGTCTGTTATATTATAAATATAAAACTACTTTAAAAATTTCGGGGGGGGGGGGGGGGGTTGAACCCCTAAACCCCCCTGGATACGGGCTTGCAAATAAAGTACCATCTACATCCACTTTTACATCTGAAACTCGCTATTGGTGAAAATCGAAGCGTTATTTCGGGTAGTGAAAGTGTTTTCAGAATATTTATACTTATGGATTCTAAGATTTTCGTTTTCCTAAAAATATCAACTTTAAACAGCTATAAAAAAAAATTGAGACAATGGATTTTTCTAATATTTTAGTATGATGTTAAGTAATATGTAAGTATACTTCAGTAAAATTTTCAGACCAAAATACCCAAAATTAACAATTTTATCACACATTATATACGTAAAAACGTGAATTTTACGAAATATTCAAAGTCCTATATTTTGGAGAAAAATTAATGTAAGGGTTCCAAAATTATACCACATTATATATAGTAGCTATGTGAACATTAAAAAAAAATTCAGGTCTCTATCTTAAAAATTGCCTGAGTTATCGTGAAATATAGAAATCGAATTCGTCGAAATTTCATTTTTCGTCATTTTTTCGCCGTTTTTTCTACCGCATAGCGTCAATTTTGAGAAATTCAAAAAAGGACCTAAGTAAAGTACCAAGTACGTCCACTTTGCTACCGGAAACATACCCTATTCGTGAAAATCGGAGCATTATTTCGGGTAGTATTTTTGTACACACTCATAAAAAAAAAAAAAAAAAAAAAAAAAAAAAAAAAAA
>JAIUCT010000015.1:5382534-5405470 GCA_021307375.1 Tetraneura akinire
CACATCATTGTAAAACCAATACATTCTTCGCTTCGCTCAGAATCTAAAAAATATAGGAAATAATAATTGTATTATGTAATGAGATATGTGATTTCCAGTGGCGGATTTTCAACATTCTCTTGGGGGGGGGGGGCCTGAAAAATAATTTATCATTTTAATAATTCAAATGAAATACTCATAGTGATAGTGTCATAGTCTCATAGTATAGATAATAAACTAATACATAATAATATAATTAACTCCTCTAAAAGAAAATATTGTATATAAAGAATATAAATTCACTATTGTAAATTCAGAACATAATATTTGATTGGAAATCCAAAAATTGTATCTATAAATAATAATAATAATTAATAATCCCAAAAATATGGACATAATTTATATAAATTAATCAGCTTCAAACATGCTTCGTCCGAAAAATCCATTAATACAATTAAATAATAATTGTAAAATTATACACTATTATTTGATGAATGTTCGTCCGAACGTTAACGAATGTATATGAGGGGCCGAATGCTGTTCAAATTGAATTCAAGTTTCTTTGATGTTACCGCTCCACCTTCGAACGCTAACGAACACGAACGAACGGCATTCTGTCCTCCCTGGACCGTTTACATCTATGCGTTCGGTGCGAATTGAAGTACCGTTCGTTCGCGTTCGTTCATGTCCGGTTTCTGATGTAAACGCGGCTTAACACACATACGGGTTTCGGTAAATAGGTACTAGGAATCTAAAATACGTTCCGTTTGTGTACACAAAAATTTATAATAAGAATTATATTTTAATATATTATTTCAGTATATTTCAAATATTATATAACATTATATCGGTGTCTAGGGGGGTCCAGACCCCATGGACCCCCCCGTAAATCCGCCACTGGTGATTTCAATTCCTTGCCATTTTGGCTGCTTCGCCTGAGTCTAATGGATAAGATGTCGATTTTCAGGGTTATTTTTTTTTATTGAACAAGAAGTATAATATACTATATAGTTCAATACCTATCAATAATCGTAAGAAAATTATTGTTATACACCATTCAATTGTCAAACGATAATTTTTTTGGTTATACGTATTTCTATTTATAATAAAATTAAACACTTGTAATATTATAATGTGTAATAATATTTTTAATAATTTAAAATGTTAATATAAAATAATTCTAAATATGAATATTTATAATATTCTATTTATATTTATTTTGTTTGTATAACACGTTATGAACAAATGATTTTACTTTACTTAATAAAAATAAATTAAAAAAACATATAAATAACAAATTTAACAAAAATAAAACGGGTAAACGTATAATTAAATATGTATCTACTTATTAAATAAGTAATAATAAAATCAAATAATTTAAATGTTGTTTTAATACAGGTATAACATCTAAGTCCTCTATCCATTTTACCGCTTCTCCTCTCACTTGATGGATATCATGCATGGTGCCTCTGCAGGGGCGGTTCCAGTGACTTGGTTGGGGGGGGGGGGGGGGGCCAAGTCAAAATTTTGGGATAACTTTTTAACAAAAAAACCCAAATTTATACCACCATAATTATACGTAATAATGTAATTTTGTTTTTAACAGTATACAATTTTTTTAAATACGGTCCTGGGGGGGGGCCGTTGCCCCTTGGTCCCCCCTGTGCCTCTGAATACTCGCAAAGGACATTCGTTTACGATATGGCTAGTCGTCGGTGATTTATGCCCACAGTCACATATGATTCAGAGTTACGTAGTCCCCTTTTAAACAACATTTGACCACTTCTTCCATGCCTCGTCATTAAACGGTTTAGTGTGAAGTAGTTGGTAAATGGGGAGTTGGTCATGCGACATTTGATGGATTGTATATATTAAGTAAAGTTATGCCTGCTACAATGATAGCTATAACAAATATAGAGTAATTAATATGGAGTATTAATGGTTCCTATTGCTTACTATTATATCATTTTTGATATAGTACGAATAATTATTGAAACTAATGTGAAGCCCTTCGTGGCATGGAATGAGATATGGGTTTCCTGCTGCATAATTATATCAATTTTGTGTTCTTCTAGTAACCGTATAAGGTAACTACTTTTTTTTTATTGTGTATGTTAATTATGTATTCAAGTTTCAATAAAATTTTCATAATTTTTAAAAAAATGTTTGTTAATTTTATTTAACATTATTGTAAAATATTATAATATAATATAACAATTATATTAATGCCAAAAATTACCAATTATATCAAACATAATATACATAAAAACGAAAATTTTATAAAATATTCAAAGTTTTATATTTTGTAGAAAAATTAACCTTACAGTTCTAAAATTTTATCACATATATATACTACTTATACTACATATATATAGTACTTATGAGAATATCCAATAAAATTTTCAATTCTTTAACTTCAAAATTATCTGAATAATTGTGAAATATTGAAATGGAATTGGTCGAAATTTTAGTTTTCGTCGTTTTTTCTATCGAATAAGGTCAATTTTAAGAAATTCGAAAAATGAACTTTATAAAGAACCAACCACGTCCAATTTTCCACCTGAAACAAGTACTATTCGTGAGAATCGGAGCATTATTTCGGGTAGTGAAAGTGTCTTCAGGCATAAAAAAAAAAACAAAAAAACAAAAAAAAAAATCACATATCATTGTAAAACCAATACATTCTTCGCTTTGCCCAGAATCTTAAAGTATGAAAAAACCGGGCGATTGCAAATTGTGCCCATGGTGAGCAGGTAGTTACTACCTGTGGTAACTGGTAGTTACTAATAAATATAGTAAATTGCGCCCGGGACTTTTTGCTATGTATTTTGGGCATAGTAAATTGCGCCCATAGTATCTAAATGACCTTTTAATCATTATTTCCAATTTTGCACATTATATTGACGTAAAAAACGAACGTATATCGTTTAAACGATTATAATCAATATTGTAGTTATTAGATTTTTATTAATATGATAGATACGAATTTACGATTCGTACGAATCAGGTGTTCGCACGACATCGCCATGGACGATATTAGAAAAAGTGTAAGCCAAAAAAATAATGAAATTATTATATATTTTATAATTTATTGTATTTCATTGTAATTTATTATTTAATTTTATACTCAGAAAAAGACGTATAGCTACTAAAATATGTATTATTTAAAATTCAAATTTAAAAAAAATTGATTTTATATTTTATAATTTATTGTATTTTATTGTAATTTATTATTTAATTTTATACTTAGAAAAAGACGTATACTAAAATATGTATCATTAAATAAATAAAAATATATATTTATAAATATAAATTTTATATTATTATTGGTAATATTATTGGGCGCAATTTACAACTTTTTCCAATTTTCAGGCGCAATTTACATCTGCCCAAAAAACCAAGTATTATTCTTATTTACAATGTTATATTTGAAGTAATAAACTTTTAGTGAATTATTTTTATAATTATATTATTGGTTTTTAAGTTTTACATATGAGCAGGGAACACTTGTGCAAACATTTCTTGGGTATAATGCTTTTCGTGTCTTTTTAAGTTTTAAGTAACTATCAGTAATAATAAAATTTATGTTCTAATACCATTTTTTTAATATTACACGGAAACAAAAATAATGTTTCCTAAAATTGTGGACAAAGTCGTTTTGACGACGGTGATGTTACAAAATTCCTTTTAAAACATTTAACATGAAAATTTCAAAAATTTTGTCCACGATATCCTGGACGATTTTTTTCCGTCGCCCCATAATTGAAAAAAACGGTGATAGAACATACACTTTATTACCTACTAAAACTACCTTTAAGTTTTAAATTTAAATTGATAATTATCACATTATAGTGTATATTGTATTTTAACTTTAATTTTGTTTATATAATGTTTTTGAATTATTATAAACATAAAAAAAAAAAAAAAAAAAAAAAAAAAAGAAGACACATATCATTGTAAAACCAATACATTTTTCGCTTCGCTCAGAATTTAAAATAAACAGCCACAGCTGACAATGAAAAATTAATATATTACTCTGATATAAAAACTCAATACTATAAATGGATATTTAATTTATATAGTTTGATATATACAAAACGTAAAATTCAAAATTACTTAAAGCAATATACTGGGCAACGACTGTAATACTGAACCAATATTATTATTTGTAATAATGGCAGTTAACAAATGAAAAATTCAGATTTCGAAAACTTTGTGCCTCTATAAGGAAAATTTGAGTATATTTTGTGTTAAATATAGGCGGATCGAAAATTTTCTTTGTTTTTCAGCAATATACGTTAAGTGCGTCGTCACTTTCCGAAACTTGTTCAAATAATATAAAATAAAAACTTGTCTGGTCGTGAATTTTAGACGTTTTGTAATATTATTGCCATTTATTGGTTTTCGGTATTTATTCACGTATAGTCAGAAAATTATGAATATTATTTTCTACGCATAGTATAATAATTGAAGATTTTACCATTGAATGATTATATTTACTAATATTAAACCCTTTTTTTTTTTTTTTTTTTTTTTAATTTATATACATTACAATATGACGTACTGCTATCTAGTGTAAAAGTATATTTTTGATTGTTGTGAGTATAATATTATATTATTATTAACTCCTTAAAATTATTTCAATACTACCACACATACACCATTTCTAATAAAATTTTTGGTAGTTAACTTTGTCAGCTAACTTAACGCACGTAAATATAATTAGCGTAAAACATTATTCAATTATATTTGATAAAAATCTAAATATAGACAGTACAAATTACAAATCAATGTGAATAATTCGTCGCCCGAGTGCGAGATTGCATTATGTGTACTTCAGAAATTTCATATGATATATAAACAAATATATTTTTTTATTTATATTTTTTTTTTTTTTGTAAACAAATATATAAACACAATTTACAATTATCATGTTTTGTCATACATATAACATTATACAACATATTATTGTTATCGTATATCATATTTTTTAAATAAATCAAAGTAATACTAATTTACTTATATACCTACCTAATCTATTTATTAATTGATTAATCTATTTATGATACAGTAAATAATTATGGGTTTGAAAAATGAATGTCGGGGCACCGATGTTATGCATTGCCATCAACCCCGGTTGTTGCGCCATAGCTCATTTAGGGGTTGTATGATAAATTATGATAAATGTAAAAATTTTAATCGGTACATAAACATAATATGTACTGATTGCGAAGTTCATCAGATAATAAATATTATATTATATTATCTGATGAAATTCGCTCAAAATCGTTTTCACAAATGTAATGATTTATCATATTGCATTCAAATGTTACACCTGTATCCCTTCCACACAAATATCCCTTCCCTTTCTTTTTATATGATAAAAATATCATAATAAATACTCTGTTTTGATCATTTTTAAATATCTCAATAGATTATTTTAAGGGAATATCCCATCATTTAAATTTTTTTTAAATCGTTAGGTATTTTAAATACAACTTATGTTAGTACTAGATTTATTTTTAAAATAAAATTTTCAAATTTTTAGTCCTTATATTGATTTGTAATACGTAAAATCTCTGAAAACTCTGTATAATTTTGATGAATTAAATTTTACTTAGTTGATTAGAATTTCAGAAATACATAATATCATAGAGACTTAAAAATTGTATCGAATATTAACATAGTTATTTTATTACGTGATAAAATGTTGAAACTTTTAAAAGTATTATAAGTTTAAATATAGAACTTTAAAATATTCCTAAAATTCTAACTTTTTTTTCAATAATATTTAATAAAATTATAGCAATTCGGGTCTTACAGTTTGAAAATTTAATTGAAGCATAACCATATATTATAATATAATGTTTAATGCAGTTTTCAAATATTTCATACTTATGAGTTATGACTTAAATCACAGTTTTTTTAATAATTGTTTAAAATTAAAATTTTTAGTGAAACTAACAAAAAATATATTTATAAATTATTCTAAGTAAAAACTTATAAACATTTTGATTTTAAATACTCTAAGGTTAAGCTGTAAATTTGTTATGGATTTTATGATATACTCTTCCATATACTTGTAAAATACGAATATATAATATTATATAATATTATATTATAATCAATAAATGCAATTTTTTTTTTAATCAATTAATTTTTTTCCATCATTTTTTATACATTTTTAAATCATACTACAATAAATTGTACAATTATTATTAAAATTAATTCTGCAATTACAATCAATCAGTTTGTATTTATAGTTATCTTTATTATCTCTAATGTACTATTATGGGTGTGCCACTCATTGGGCATAATATATGCATAAGCAATTTAACAAATAAATACGAATACAATACGATGTTAAAACATATAATAATTAAATTTATTTTTCATATTTGTTCGTCCATTAATTGTAAAAAAAAAAAAATCGAATTTGTTTACAGTTCTCGTGTGAAGGTTGCAGTAATAATATTTTGTAGAAGTGAAAGCATTTTTTATACGCTAGTAAGTTTTTTTTTTTACACACGCGGATAAAAAATTAACATTGAAAGCGCGTTTCATAATAATTCAAAATTACTTTTTGTTTACATTTTATAGGTGGGCGTTAAGATGTGCAAATGTGCATATTACTTGGAATTTTAGTCAAGTATTTAATTGTGTATATCATCATGAATTAACCGATAATAAGACGTAGGATGCATATCGCATATCGTTATTTAATCTGTAAATCATAATGATATCATACGGTCATCGTCCATTATATTTCGGCAGCGATGTGAAAACTGTAATTAATAATGTATGAAAATTATAAATAAAAGAAAAAACATATTTTGTTATAGTTATATAGGTACGTGTCGCAGAGATATAATATTATATTATTATGAAATTCGTATGTAATTATTAAATATTTTTGTTTTTTTTTTAATTAAATTACCTATTTAAATTATTACAAATTTTATAATATATACTTTAACGAGTATATGATTATAAACTTAACATACTTACCACGAGTTTTATAGAATTTTCGAAGATAAAGCGCGCGCTTTTAATAATATTATAATATATAAATATTTAACTTTTTATATTTGACCGTGTTTAGCTTTAGGTTACCGCAGTAAATCATGTACAATATTATGGTTTAGAATGTATGTTTAGTAATAGTAATATTATTCATTATAATTATTTATAAGTGATCGTTTTTTAATAGAAAATAAATATATAAATATATTATATAATTAACACATATTTTATATAATAATTATACTAATATTTAATATAAAAATTATATAATAATTATTATTATGTATTTATTATAATATATTGTGCCACAAAAATAATGGAAATAACATTGAAATAACGCGTGTCGTAATATTTTATTGATTTTTCTAAAATGAAATTTTGTTCAATTGTCATATTATATTAATAATACATTTTTAACATTTACCGTATATTTGTACGGTATATTAAATTATAACATTAAACATAATAATATAATAATATTGTATCAGATGTAGAATGGAATTTAAAAAAAATAATAATAATAATATTCAATAAAAATAAACTACGATTTTAATGAAAATTGTTGTTATATATCTTACGTAGACATTTTTTTATAATATTATATTATTATCTAATGTGACGTACGAATATATTTCAATTTTCTATATCGTTATATAGTTTCGTATTATCGTATTGTATTATAATACTAAAATAACGCTTTAAAATATTCAAGTTCGTTTTCCCGACGACCTTGTCCTTATGATATATTAGCTTATAAATATTATAAAATCATATAGTATGCCTCTATTAGTTTAAGTTTACAAACAGAATTATGAACGTTACGTAATATTATAAACATGGCGACTATCATTATAAATGATAATGAATAGTGATAAAATATATTTGTAATATTCGTTACTATACCAATTACCTACTTATACATACATATACTGTACGATATATTTGGATTCGTCATTCATAAAAATATTGTTTAGTAACATTTAAAGTATATAATATATACCTATATAACCTCATTGTTCTAATATGTATACGTATAGTAATTAGTACCATTAATTTCGACTTCTTGTAGAAGTACACACCATTATTTATGCTTTAATATAGACACTCACAACCGTCACTCGTATATCATAAATAAATCGCCAACACACGTCATGATGTCAGTAATAATTTGTGTATAATAATAATAACAATAATATTTGGATTGTATAAATCGGCATTGATATCCGTACTGCATTAGTTACTGCATCCGTAACATTGGTCGTGTGTACATTCGTGAAATAATCTGATGATATAGAGTAAAAAGAACCTCGATCGGACCATCGACGTAATATTTTTAGCTGAATAAAATATTTAAGTCGTCATGAATACATAACCGTGTACTATACACGTATTATATAATATATTATATTTATGGCTTCATTAGGTACCTATATATATATAAACTGTATAGGGTTAGAATTTATGTTTGTAATTAATTTATGTGTGCCTATATGTATACATAGAATATAAATTCAAAGTATGCGATAAAAAATTATTTATATTTAGTAAAAGAATTAATTAATAAAAATAAATTATGAATTATACTCATGAATTACACACCTAATTAAAATCATTTTAATTTTAACTGCTTAACGTATGAGTTCTGCAGATCTTAACAATATACTATTATTACAATGATTAAAACGAGATACGGATAATTTGTAATTTAATAAATAATTATAAATTCAAACATTCGTATTATTACGTTTCATTTAATTAACTTTTACATAAAATATGAAGTAAAAACAATTCATTTCTTAAATTATTTTATAGTAATAGATGTGGCAACAAAATCATTAGGTGTATAATTATTAGAAACATGTATCTACAATAAAATCCTATTCACTTATTATATCTAAGAATCTATCATAATTTATGTAATATTATACTGGTATACATTAAATTATGTTAGGCGTGTGGTTTATTAACTTTTTTAATGCAATTTAATAGATAGGATGAAGCGAAAGGAAATATATATAATTATGTAATATGAAATATTACGAAAAGAGGACTATCGAAATCAGGATCAGGATACACCTTCAGGACTTAATTTTTCTTTCGACATTTTAAATATAATTGTAAATAAGAATAAAAAAAAAACAGACGTAATAACAACATATAATATATTATATTATGTTTTTATTAATATTGTTAATGTATTTATGTTTCTTTGGATATTAATATAAATTAATTTTAGTTAACATATTGGTGTTGAGTCACTTGTAGAATTTTATTAAATAAAAATGCCCAATGTCTACAAAAAAATTGTTTTTATTATAAAAAATACGTATTTGTTATAATAAAAACAAATTTTTTGTAGACATTGGGTATTTTTATTTAATTTTAATTAATTGTAAAGTAATTATTATTATTATTTTTTTTTATATAATAATTTTTTCGACCGTTAGATTTATTAATTTGAATGTAATTATTAAATTTTCTTACGCTAAAGGCTTGAGAGTTGTTGATTCTGAGCAAAACGTGAAATGTATTGGTTTTACAATGATGTGTGTCTTTTTTTAATTTAATTTTTTAATTTTTTTTTTTTACGTCTATAGACACTTTTACTATCCAAAATAATGCTCCGATTTTCACGAATAGCATATGTTTCCGGTTGAAAAGTGGATGTAGTTGATACTATATTTAAGTCATTTTTTTAATTTTTCGCCCTATGCAAAAGAAGAAACATCGAAAAAATGACGTAAAACGGCATTTTTCACGAAAACTGAAATTTCGACCAATTCGATTTCAATATTTCACGATAACTCGAGCAATTTTTAAGTTAGAGACTTGAAAATTTTATTGGGTGTTGACATCGATACCATAATATACCTGTATGCGATAAAATTTTGGAACCGTTACATTAATTTTTCTACAAAATATAGAACTTTGAATATTTCCTAAAATTATTATTTTTATGTACCTATATAATGTTTGATAAAATTGTCAATTTTGGATATTAAGGTCTGAAATTTTTACTGAAGTATACTTATATATTACTTAACATCATATCAAAATATTAGAAAAATTCCAAGTCTCAATTTTTAAATTGTTTAAAGTTGATATTTTTAGTTTAAACGAAAATCTTAAAATCCATACGAATATTCTTCTTATTATTTCTCAATTCTTTTACTTGATAAAAACTTTGATTTGCGAATTTCTTAATAAATCAATAACAAATAACAATAATTAATAATAATTATAATAATCCGCGTTTTACTCCAACGAATGTAAATAATAAAACGTATAAAATGTTATTTAGGTAAATCCTATAAATAATATGGTAAACGTATTATAACGCGTTATCGCCATAATTAATATAGGTAATATTCCGTCTGTGAATAATATATCGATCGTTTTCGAAATCGTTTTTAATCGGATTGGACTATGTTTTTTTTTTCGTTTTAATTATCAATCCGTCTATATACTTTTTACGTACACCTCGCCCATATATTATTTATAAACCGAATTACTGATCACATAACAATACTATACGATATTACGATATTTATTTATTTTTTTTTAATAATTCGAACATATTATATCATCATTATATTATTTTCGTAGGCGCGCACGTCATATAACGTTACAGAGTAAAATGTAAATTTATAATACACGCGACCGTCCTGTATATGTATTATAAATGTAAGGTGCATTCTCCAAAACGGTACTCGAGTAAAACGTACACGTATATTATGATATTATTATTAATTACGAGTACAATCTCTCGAGAATTGCATTATATTTTATTATCGTAGAAAATATACATTTTTATACGCGTATAATATTATATTATTATAACATGCGGTCGTTATTATTTTTTATTTTTTTTTATTTTTCTATTTATCGGTATTGACCCGGACACGTTTTACGAGTTATTTCAATTTCCCCCCCACCCCTACGATGACGGCGAGTAGGTATATAATATATAGTTACCGCGCAAATATATACCAATTATACCACGGTATAAGTATAAACTGCGCGCGTATACGTATAGAAAAAAACGAAGGGGAAAAAATCGTATCTCACGCGTCATAAAACGGGACTCGAACCGAAAAGATCGGAGAGCACAGAAATTTCGGATGACGGCGTACCTACATATTATATTAAATTGCGTAATAACGAAACGCGTTTGTGTGCCGCCGCCGCCGCCGCCGTCTCTCCGGCCGCGTCTCGAAAACAAAACGCTACGCGAACGTGTAATTCGTATAGCTTTCAACGCTGCCGGATACGCGTGCTCGGGTACGAAAACGGCACTGGAGACACACACGCGCGCGCGCGCGGGCGTTTCCCCCCGGCGGCTGCGGCGACGGACTTGTTACACCACACGCGGCGGCTGCTGATGGACCGACAACAGAAGAAGAAAGTGAACGGCATTGCTGCTACTCGACGGGTGGCGGAGTAGGGCCGGGAATAGGACATCCAGCCGTCCTCGAAACCGCGCATTATTCGAGGCGCAAATGTGCACCATTATTCGTGCGACGAACACGACGAAGTCGGCGTGCACGAACAGAAGACAAACCTTTACGTGCATTTCTTCACTATTATCACTGAACTTGAATTCGGCGCCTATAATATTATACACACCTGTAGATAACGCGCGCACGTTGCACCGTGCGATAACACGTTTCGTTATCTATCCGCAATTCGCGTGCCGCTAAAATACCGTAAAATATCAAACACTGTCTCGAAGAATACATTTTATTGTTGGTAAGTTGTAAACGCTTGCGTACATATTTTTTTTTTTTTTTTACGATACATAATATATTTATTATTATTATTAATATTATTATTATTATTATTATTATTGTTGTTGTTGTTATTACTATTATTATTTAATTATTTTATTTAATTAATAATACAAAATCATTAGGATTTATGAGTATTATCATAGATATAATTATACATACTCGTTATA
The DNA here is from genome assembly GCA_021307375.1 of Tetraneura akinire. Taxonomy (NCBI): domain Eukaryota; kingdom Metazoa; phylum Arthropoda; class Insecta; order Hemiptera; family Aphididae; genus Tetraneura; species Tetraneura akinire. The sequence continues at coordinate 5,394,494 of JAIUCT010000015.1, forward strand.
ATAGTTTGAATCGAAATTGGGAAATTTTGGAAAATTAATTTTGATTCGATGGATAAATTATTGTACATCGCAACATTGAACGTATAGTATTTTTTTATTTTTTTTTAAATTGATATAAAAAATTATAAATTGTAAGTAAGTTTTTTAAAAAAAAAAAAATAATAATAATATATTAAATAATTAAAATACCATATAAATTATAAATAATTATGATCATCAATTACAATAATATAATTACGCTTATCGTTACTCCATTTATTGTATTATGTACCTATATTTAAAGAATAATTAATGAAACGTTTTATAACCATTTATGTAAATCATTTTTGTAGAACATAATTAATGGTTAAGTTTCAAATTTAAGCTGTACTTACATAAATTATTTTTTAACCGTTTTATATATATAATTGATTTTTAAAAGCTCATTATTTTTCATAAAATAAAAATAAAAACTTTTTTTTTTTAGATTATGTATTACTCTACACGTAAAACGTTAAACGCGGTAACCCTTGAAACGGATTTAACAATATAAATTATTGAGTTAACATACCTGTTAATTAAAAAAAAAAAAAAATGTTTACCTATTTTATTTTAAACTCTTAAAAATAATAATAATTATACCACGGTCAAGAATTCACGACTAATTACATAATATATTTATATATTATATTATAGGTATTATAATAGTCGTTCTCTATATAACTCGTCATTACACGAGAATAAATATTTGCTATCTAAATATATAATAAATTTTGTTATTATTAATTATTATATTATTAAGCTCAATTAAATATATAATTTATTAACTAATTATACGTATGAACGCACGCAATCAGTGTAAATTCGTTCAAATTTTATATAGTACCCATAGTTATTTTTAAAATCATCAAACTTAAATAAAATAAACTACCGTGATTTTACTTTTTTACTATAACATATATTATACTCACAGTGTATTATTGCATTTTAGATTCTGAGCGAAGCGAAGAATGTATTGGTTTTACAATGATGTGTGATTTTTTTTATTCTGTAAACATTTTTACTACCCGAAATAATGCTCCGATTATCACGAATAGGGTATGTTTCCGGTAGCAAAGTGGATCTAGTTGGTACTTTATTTAGGTCATTTTTCGAATTTCTCAAAATTGACCCTAAGCGGTAGAAAAAACTTCAAAAAAATGACGAAAAAACGGCATTTTTCACGAAAAATGAAATTTTGACGAATTCGATTTCTATATTTCTCGATAACTCGGGCAATTTTTAAGATAGAGACTTGAAAATTTTTTTGGGTGTTCACATAGCTACTATATATATGTGGTATAATTTTGGAACCGTTATGTTAATTTTTCTACAAAATATTGGACTTTGAATATTTCGTAAAATTCTCGTTTTTACGTATATAATGTTTGATAAAATTGGCAATTTTTGGTATTAGGGTCTGAAAATTTTACTGAAGTATACTTACATATTACATAACATCATACTAAAATATTAGAAAAATCCCTAATCTCAATTTTCTTTTATAGCTGTTTTAAGTTGATATTTTTAGTTCAAACGAAAATTATAATCTGACTGAACTTCGCTCAGAATCGTTTTTACGAATGCAATGGTTTATCATTGCATTCAAATTCGAATTAAAATTAAACGCTATGATTCGCACACCTGTATCCTGTGCGGCAGGAGTATCAGCTCATCTTTTTTTAATTGTACGTTTTAAACAATACATACTACATTATATTATTAATTTTCATATACGTCATAATATATTATACGATAGATACATCATACATATCGTATTTATAATTAATATTGACGTTATCGTATTAGTAATACTATGTATGCACAATTAATTTTCTTCTTCTTCTTCTTCTTCTTCTTCTTCTTCTTCTTCTTTTTTTACCGTCTAAAGAGACTGTATTTTTTATTATTATTAAACCTACAATTATTATAATAATAATATTTGAAAATTAGTTTTATCGTTTCATCTGTATTATTGTTATATTGAATTAAATTTTTTTTACACGAATTGAACGTCTATTATTTTTATTCATTGTTTTTCGTTAAAGCGACGATGATGAACTAATCATTTTTCGTTTCATTTGTTTTAATATTGATATTTCATTTTTTTCGCGTGTATATGTAAATTTTTTTCAATAAAACCTAAAAAAAAAAAATATACGCAAATTACTGAAAATATTAAAATTTGTCAAATTAACCATTAAGAATATCCTATATACCTACGTAATAAACTTAGACTTTTTTTTAAAAAATATTTATATAAATTTTCAAATTCTTATATATAAATAATAATATATTATATTTAAATTTTATTCCATTTTCATTATCATAATATTATATCTACAAAAATATTGAATATTTGAGATATATATTTAGGTATATAATATATATCTTATAATAAGCTTATTTAGCGCCCTGTGCAAGAATTTTTTTGGCGCCCTCCATTCCATTTTCATTCATTTAAACAGACAAAATTAGCGGACTGGTAAGGTCAAGTCCTGAAAATAATGTAAAGCGTCCCCAAAATGTTTTCAATTGTATATACCTGCAAGCAAATTTTGGCCTTAGTCTATCTTCAAAGTTTGATATTATTTTTAGCACTATTTTAAATAATAAAAAAAAATTATAAATCTAATCATTAAAAAGGTAAATTTACACAAAATTTGAATATTTAACAAGTGTTATGATTTTTTTTAAACAATACGGATAAAATTGTCTAATAATATAAAATATAAAATTGTGTTTTATTTATTTCTCAACTTCAAAACAATATACAAATATTTTTTTAGTTTTATTATTATTGTATTGTAATTAGTAATTACTAATTATTAACATAAAATATAATTCATTATTCATAAAATACTTCGTTACAAAGATACTAAATTTAAAAATATAATATTTAATAAAAGTTCACTCTTCTTGCTTTTTTATCTGCGAATACTTTAATAATTATGGACATATTGACGCTCCCTCTCTCATCTCTCTCATTAATTTTAGAGTTCCATCTCACTCCTTGAGATCACACCAACCCTTTGTCATTTCCTTGCATATAGTACTAACTATGGAATGAATAATCCTATTGATCGGATGATGCGTTTGGCCAACGAGCACCCTATTTCGTTTAGTTTTTAAACATGTTCATTTTTATTTAAGTATATAATATAAGTGTTTATAATAATAAAAAAAATAATATTTTTTCTAACGTTATTTATCTACTAGAATTTTATAATTTATTTATGTATGTATTAGTTTCCGTGATTAATTTAATGATTTATTGTATTTATATTATGTTTGTGTCGTATATTGTACCATTATTGGGCCCACGTCCGTTTATTATTATAAATATAAATAAATTAGTTCTGAGAAGTCCAAATTTTGAGCAATAGAATTTTCGATACCTACTCAGTGTAGCTAAGGATATTAATGTGACTTACGTGATAGTTGACCTAAGATAAGTTTTTATTAATTTAAGTTTGAAGAAACTTCTTACTCTGCTTGCGACAGTGAGTGGTATAGTTAACAAAATTCTTAACGAAATCCATATATTGGGATATAAATCCTCTATATGATTTTTTAAAATTAAGTTCAGTACATCGAGAGGTGTATTACAATCATTTACTTTGGTGAAATGTTGTATGCTAATTAATTCATCACAAAGAGATACTGCTTCAATATCACTTTCTGATCCAACAGTTAAAACTAGTTTTAAATACCAAAATACTTAAATAGTTTTAAACTAGTTTAGAAATTTAAATTTCTGGTCAACATTTTTTCTTCGTAGCTTCCATACTTTTGATTAAGTTCTAATTTTGGCGCTTCTCGCACGCCCTCCAGATTTTGGCGCCCTGTGCCGTCGCACGTGTAGATCGTATCTAAAGCCGGCCCTAAATTAATTAGAATAAATGGGATATTTATTATTTTCGTAAAATATAAGTGATAAATACACTAAATACGTTTAATACGTTCGTATAAAATATTATGTTTATAATTAATAGTTATTATAGGAGATGCGAGAACAAATTATATTAAATCCGTAAAATTCGTTAAAATCGTATTCAATTATCACATTTAATATGCAGAAACTTTCCAAAAAAAAAAAAAAAAAAATTATTAATTTGTGAAGATCAAATGTTTTTTTTTAATGATTTAAAAACAGAATAAAATATTGCGTCGGTGTTATTGAAGTTAAATTATGGTATTTTGTATTAAACATGTGTTATGACTTATGACTTTATAATAATGTTTATAATTAGTTTAAATAATTACCGATATAATTAACACAGTATCCATCGTTCCATACAGTTAATTTTTATTACAAAATCAACAAGTCGCATTTTCACAATTATTCATGTTATTCATTTTTAATTATTAAATTCAATGTTTATATTTTAATTTACCGACCTAGTTGTTTTTTGTTGTGGAATAATTATTTGTATATACCTACTATAGTATACGTGTGACCTATTACATTGAAAATTAAAAATAACATTATCGCAATAATTGTATAATATTTTGGTAAACAAAAATAAAAATGTATATATTAATATTATGAACAATTAATATAATTTTATAAATTATTCTGATATTTCGTAAAAAGTTTCATATTATAATTTATTGTATGTATAAAATATTTATATGAGCACATATTAAAGGTAAAATAAATTAATTGCATGACTTTCTATATGACATTGTCACGATGGTGACGTACGTTTAATATTATGTTTGTTATTGTTAAATAGTGAACTTGTAATATTAAGAAATAGTTTATAATTAAATATTTGATTATGGTATATTCTCTAAGTCTTATATATAGGAACTTGAAATAATTATTAGTTGTATAATATTAATTAGAAATATTCAATAACGTCTAAATTTTTAACTCATTAGTGTATTATTACAACGAACTAATGTTAAAAATTATAAATGTTATGTCCAGAATATAAGAAATGATATATTGTATACTAGGCATGGTAAAGTTCAATTTTACAGTTAGAAAATAATTTTTTTTGTTTGATTTTAAATTTTATATAAACAAAAGGAATCCTCGTAAAAATGCGTTTGAATTTCGAATTACATAGGTAATTATAAATTACATAATATTTTTTATAATTTTCAATATGAAAACGTTAAAAATTGTTGCACCTAACATGAAAATGTACGATTATATCATAAATAATATTTTTATATTTATATACGATAGTTTAATTTTTGTTAAAAAAACAATAAAATCGACGATAGTGAACAATTATTATTCGTTCACAGTTTACATAAATTACAATAATTAATCATTATTTATTGCAGAACGGATGTTATAAATAATTTGATTTGTTCTTTGAGCGTATTATAAAATGTGACGTGAACTTAATATCTAGTTTCGTGTTATCAATATAATATTTACTATCACTTTATGTATGTGAGATGTGACGTATATACAATATATACACATTAGGTTGAAATAAAAATAAATAATAATAATAATAATTTACAAAATTATATAGGTAGGTAATTTCTAACTTTTATTTTTTTTATAACGAGTTATAATATAGACGAAATAATTAATTAAATTTTAAATAAAATATTTTTGCGTATAACGTGTCGGTATCCGATATTATAAACATATTTATGTTTTTTAATTAATTCAATTAATAAATTTATTAAAAATTATTATTATTAATCAAATATAATAAAAAGATGTGGTTTGAAATTATTATTTAGTTTCGAACGTTATATTATAATATATTATATTGTAAATGAAAACGTATAATATTTATCGATCGTGTTCAAATTTAATCCGAATTATAATATATAATAATTCACGTTTAAACAATAAATTCGTACAAAAAAAAAAAAAAAAAATTGTTCAAAAAACGGAGAAATTGTTAGACGGCGTTCTGATCACGTTCGATGCAATATGTACCTGTGTATAAATATATAATTTGTATAATAATCGTGAGTTTATATCAAAACACAAGTTGAAAATTGTTGGGATTTAAGTTTATTATTTACAAAATAAATATTATTTTATCAGTTCTTTATTGTTAAATATGATGATTAGGTTACCTATGTATTTATATTGGGTCATCTTACGAGAATAATTATTCGTATATATAATAATTGTGGTATTAAATTATAATATAGTTGGTTAAGGACGGTTGTTATAATCATCACACCGACACAAAAGCGCGGGAAAATAATTTGAAAATTTGTACAAAAAAAAAAAAATTGTTTAATTCGCCTCGTCATTCCGATAAAGTAAATATTATTATATAATTATTAGCAAAAAATCGTGAGTACACGAACGTCCGAAGACGGAAATTTTTTCGCATTAAGTGTATAGAACGTCTTTACGTATACGTACATAATACGGCGATTTCGTCACCCTGGTTAGGAAATAAAAATAACGTTAATCGGTATTCATTTTTTTTTTTTTCGTGATACTATTCATTTTTTTATTTATTAGCAATATTATCAAACGAGATTGTATAGCAAGTGACCAATACGCATAACACGAATGAATAAAAATATATAAATAAATAAAAAAAAAAATGTTGGTTACGTCACGTCGGTGATAGGTGCCGTTATGACGTGTATATTACATTATAAGGTTTATAATACGGCGATAATTTCTCTTCGTTAAAACACGTTATTATTATGTACTTTTTATTATTATTTCAAATATAATATATTAAACATTCTATGACGATGTAATATTATATTAATAACGAAACTTGTTTCGCGTTCGTATAATACATAACGTTTTTATATGCATCGGCCGTTGTTGAAACCGTTGATAATATTTATTAATTATATTTCGATAATCGTTTATTATAATCAAATAATATGTCATATTACTTTAAATCTGGGTTAGAACCGATATCGATTACGTCGTATATCGATTTGAGACGAAAACTCGGTATATTATACCAGATAACTGGCCGATTTCGATTCGACGGATACGATTTGAAAAATGTGTTCGTACGAATTGGAAATTCATTTCTTAGAATAATAATAATAATGTATTATTATAAACACCTATCGCATCTGCATAATATAACATAATATATAGTTTGACCGGAGAAAGTATATAAATCCAAATATAAAATAATAACATTCACGCGGTTACACGAGATAAACAATACAATTATAATAGTGTTTTATGCGTCTTATATTATTATAAAAAAAAAAAAAATGATCGTAATCATTATATAATTAAAAAAAAAAAATAATAATAATGTATGCAAACAATATGGAAAAAAATAATATTTGAAAATATCGAATATCATACGAGTTTATTTTATTTATAATATATATACATTTTAATAAAAAATCGTAAACGATGATTTTTATATTAAATCGTTAAGTTTTAAAAGAGTCATTGCAGGTGTTGGAAAATATTCAAATTTATCTGGTGAAATAACACGAGTGGTCAAAATGTCGGAAAATATAAATTTTAGTCGCTGATCGGAACTTATACATAATACATACATATAACATAATTGAGGGGCTTGCACCCCCTAAATATGCCAAAGATATCGTATATTATAATATATTATAGGTTCGTCTGTACACGAGTGCGTGTTGGACAATAATATATTCATGTGTACAAGTCTATTATAAAATTATTTTTAATTATAGCCTATAGATGTACAGTTTTTAGTGTAATTTTTTTTTTGTTTTTTTTTTTTGTTTTTTTTTTTTTGTTTTTAGGGAGGCGATAATAATATAATATTTTAAATTTTGTATACATTTAACCCAATCATTTGTGATCTTATATTTTCGAGATAATATTATAACAATATATTATATAATATGGTCGCACTTGAGACTAGAATTTTTCATTTTCAATTATTGTGTGAAAGTGTATATTTACAATAGTATATTAAAATAAAATAACTTCGTGGAGGACTTCAATAATTGTTCGAGTACGCTATAGAAAATCGCGGAAACGTTCCAGTTTTAGATTTTACACAAAAAAAAAAAAACACTATATTACGCATATTTTATGATATAAATTTGTATTTTAATATATCTTATACGTATATATATATATATATAATTTTTATATAAACTCGATCGATTATTGCTCTTTGAAGTATAAAAATAAAAAATAAAAATTTTAATTTGTCGACGTATTTTTCGATATTTTGACGTTTCGTACCTCACCCTCAGGCTTAAACAGTTTTTTTTTTTTTTTTAATTAAGTATACTGCTATTATTTCGCATTGTTATTATGTGATAAAATCGGTCGTCCTCGTATTATAGATAAATTTAATCGCGGAATTTATTATTTTATAATTTTTTTTTTTTTTTTTTACAAAGTTTCGTTATAATTTAAAATGCTCTATATAATGTATATACCTTACAGGATATTTAATATTTATAATAGTCGAGTACAACGATTTTTCCAGTAGTTTTTTTTCAATCCTTTTTAAATTAGAATTAAAAAATATGTAAAAAATATTATTCGTGTCCGCAAATAATTTGGACTCGTCGTGCGGTGTTATATTTTCTGTCACGTTCTATTTCATATTACACTGTTAGCCTATATATTATGCGTATTATAGGCATCACCAGTACTTAATTGATAATTATTATTTTTCTCCGCGCACACAATCACACGTGATTTTAAATCGTTATCTTTGGTATAGGACTTAATAACGATAAGTCGCGGACGACTAATTATTATTCTATATTATTGTTTTTTTTTTTTATAATATATTATATACAAAGATTAGCGCGGTTTTCACTTTGTTAAAAACAAAACAAAATAATATATAAGTAATATTCGATTAATTTATAAATTTATTTTATATTATTAAACAATAAATTAATATAAAAGCATTTTTTTTTTAACACGAAGTATAATTATTACATTAAAATATTGTATTTTTAATTGTTTTTGTATCTTTTCCATCGACCCTGCGATCCGAAATATCCGAACACAAAACCTAAAATAAATGTGAACGCAATCAAGAGGGACCAGAGGGGTCTGCCCCCCATTCATCGTGTGATAGTACCTATCGTACTCTTATAAAAAAAAAAAATATAAATATATGTATGTAATTATTTTGTTTGGGATTTAACAGTATAATTTAATACCGTAATAATAATTATGTGCTGAGATCTCGATTATTATACGATTTACAAACTTATAACATTGGTAATATAATCTCAGTGGCGTCTTTGGACCCCGCAGGGTATACATTTGCGTATTTAAAGTCCAATATTGTAGTAATTTGGCCCACTTCATAAATTTATATAGTGGCTTTGCGCTTAACATATTATTTTATTCTTCTTCTGAATTAAAAACATGCGGCATAATATTTATATAGATACAGTTCATAATTATCAAAATATTCCTTATCGCGATAATTCGTGAATCGTTATCATGCACCATGTGTGTAAAAAATGTTTAGTAACACGACTTTTGAAGTTATTACTACATAGATAAAATATAACTATTTATGAAACCAATATTAAGAATAATTAAGAATTTCTAAACACGCTCATGGACACAATATTAGAAAATGAATAAATAATAAAAGACACATTTATTATATTATATACCTATATATTATGTACGGATAAAACTATCTTTTATATATGTATATAGGTAGTATTAATATTGTCAGCTTAAGCAATTTAATGCGGTAGATTATATATCAGCTAAGGTATAATTACAAATTGCATTTGAAAAAAGTTTCGAAACGTCTGAGTACAGGTAAAAGTAAAATTATATTAAATTATAATTACAGCTCAATTAAACGTTATAATAGAAAATAATAAACGCACATGATGGGTGGATCGTCCTTTTGGCTTTTTTTTTTCATTACGCGTTTTTTGATATTATCGATACCCGCATACATAACAATATGAAGAATTGGCCAAGTATTGTTTTTTACCTATACGGTTATAAAATTTATAATATTGTATAATATAATCAAGTTTCTTTTTTAACGAGACGCATAAACTATTTATTGTGATGTTATAAAAGAAAAAATTATCTAAATTTTGATGGAGCCTCAGATACGCGCCATCACTGTTTATGAGTATTTATCATTATTATTTTTCCAATATTAATTGAGAATTAAATATAAAATTTGTATGAAAAATGGAATTGTTAACATCTTATAATAAATTAATAAATATTGTCAGATTTATAATATTTTTTGAAAATACATATTAAATTTATAGTCATACTTAGACATATACACATTAGAATTAGATATTCAGTAATCACAATCGCTGCAGATATTTTTTTTTTTTTTGTAACTTGCATTTCGATTTCTATTCGTTAATAAATAAAAAAAACCGCGGGGAACATTGAAAATTATGCGTATTGTAATTAAACTAACTTGTATAATTATAATAATTCGAAAATAATTAAAAATTGTTTTGTGACAATAATATGCAGTATAAGGTGTTTTCTCAATGCTTACTATACTCAGATCGTCGAATTTTATAATAAAAAATAAAATAAAATTTTATTAAACGCATAGAAACGATCGGATTTAAATAATTGCTTTAATTTAGGTATATACAGGTATTGTTTATAAACTGTATATCACGCTTATCAAACAATTTTTTAACAGTAAATGCAAATAAAATAATATAATGGTTTTATATTAATTATTTAAAAACAAAGTGCGTCGTAAAAAAAAAAATATTAATGTATTGTACAATATATACCTGCTTATTTATATTTTAATTTTATCCTATTGATATATTATAATATTTTATTTATATCTAATCATGAATAATGCGTATTTTGCATATCACGATACTGCAGTGCTATAAACAAAGGTTTTATTATATAATATAATATATTTATGTTATAATAAATATAAAAATATTTTCTATAAGTGAAGACATTTTATAGAAAGAAATTGCACACGTAGAAATTACGACGCAATATTATTATTATTATTATTATTATTATTATTATTATTATTATTATTA